>NW_017547261.1:4852938-4942835 GCF_001854935.1 Bemisia tabaci | reverse complement strand
TCTTTGTCAATGTTTTAAAGAGTCTGGATCTAGATCCAATTTTTTTTAAAAAAAAAAAATTGGATCTAGATCCAGACTCTTTAAAACATTGACAAAGAAAAAAGACTCTTGATTCAATCAGATTTAAGCTTAAATCAAAAGGAAATCCGCTCAAATTAAGAGGCTTGGTTCTTGATTTAGGCTTAAATCTGATTGAATCAAGAGTATATTTTTTCTTGTCGATGTTTTTAAGAGTCTGGACTCTACGTCTAATGTGTTTTCTTTTCCAGTGTGAGGTTTTCATTGCGAACGCCCTGTTTTTCGATCCTTTTTATAGGTTTAAATGACAGAACAATCGATACGTCGAAAAGCACGCCACGCCACTGTGCTTGAACCTGGACGCGATGCTAAAGTAATCTTAGGGTCGGAGCTGCGTCCGACAACGGCGCGGTCGGATGAATTATGCGCCTTCCGAAGTTCCGATCGCTTTTCATACATAATTCATCAGTTTCGCATACTCTTCGGGTATTATTTCACCGATTGGTGGTCGCATTGGAAGCGTGTCTCCAATTAGCAATCGATGAGACTCGAATGCAGCGAGGACGCTCCTGAGGAGCATCGCTTCAAATCAAAATCCCGCCCGACATAATAGTGTCCATTTGCATAGAATAACCCCCTGAACACGTCGCCATGCGAGGCCCGCACGGAAAAATCCAAGAGTAAAAAAATCCCCCAGGCTCTGGTGCACGGGTCGACCGGGGTTTTATGTCAGCGAGTGTGCTCGAATTTCACCGCTAGTCCAAATTTTTACTCGGAACCGAGCCCCGGTATCGCCAATTAGTTATCTGCGGTTTGGAAGTTGCCCATTTAAATGCAAAACAAGATTTGGCCGGGTCTACACAGTTGTGTGCAAATCGATTCCCACGGATCCTTGTCGAGAAAAAATTGAGGTGGAGGAAAATATCCGAGCTTGTGACGAAATTAACACTTTGATTAGATTTTGATCAGAAGATTTGTATGCATTATTTTTCGTTTCCTCAAACACGAGGAAGAGGAACGTGGTTTATTCTGTTCTCGAACAACTCCTTTCACAATTTAAATTGCCTAAGACAAGAGTATATCGAAACGTAAAAGTTACGCCAGTGTTGGGTTAAGAATTCCCTCACAATTTCCTCTCAAAATTAACTAAGAAGAAGGCTTCTTTAATACACCAAAAATTGGTAAAAAAAACTATGTTAGTGTTTGTTGTTTTTTTTTATAGGAATATCTCTTGAACAAAAAGAACTATCCGAAGAGGGGAACCTGGCATTATCATCAAATTAGGACCAATAATAACAGTCACTCGAGACGGCAAAGTAGAAAGGTGGTAAACGTTTAGAAAAATGCCCTGTGATCGTTTGATTGTTGGAGCGTTCCTATAAAAAACGGCATCTACGTTCGGAGTGAGAATAGCGTGCAACGTAGAAAAACTGTTGATACCCATCGTGTAGTCGAAATTGCCGATTTTTCCGAATCGTTTTTCGGGCCCTGCGTTTCGTGTCGATGGAAACAACCCCGTTATTTACGATGTCGTGTTAGGGTGCATTTCAAGGAAAAATAGCGACGACTTGTGAACTATTTCCACTCGTTCGCCACGTGGGTAGTTGCTTTTTTCAAGCCCTCGCACCTGAATTGTTTTCAGCCGCTCCTCTGTCCCCACGTAATGTTGGTCTTTACGATTCTCTGCAGAATTCCGCATGTTACCGCTCTTGTAGTAGTTTGAACGACAGTTATGAAGCGGTGACACTTCATTTCGGAGGAATACTCCACCCGTATAACATGCTCTTCAAGTACCTCCGTGACTGTCCGATTCGAGGGCTTCATGAAGTCATTCGGCTGATAAATTACTTTATTTTGGGCCTCGCACTTGAATATTGGAAAACTGTTCGTGAAACAAGGCTTTGAACTCCGTCTGGATTTTCATGTACCTTCCACCAAGTGGCATTTCTACTCCTACTACTTTCTTGATGGAACCAGTGGGGCGGCGGTGGAAAAGAAGAAGATCAGAGGAGTAATATTTCCTTGTGAAGATAACTGCAATACAAGGTTACATTTTTTAGGCTTTTGTACATACACAGTATTTTTGCTCGTAAAAGTACGAAGCAAATTATTTAAACTTTTCTAAGTAATTTGCGCAAACGTTTCCTTGTAAAAATGAAATTGCCCAATTAAAGTCGGCAATATCTGATGTGGCTTGGTTCCTTTCTGCTAAACGCGGTCCATACACAAACATTTCTATCACGGTAGCTCTAACTTTTCCACAAACCCGTGTGGGGTAGTGGTACAGTGGGGGGTTCAGAGGGGTATCGCCTCTTATGGTGAGAATGGTCCCCTAAATGGTAAACTTTTGTGGGAGGAGAGAAGACCCTTTTTAAAATGGAGAATAGGCGATTGGTTTTTTTAAAAGGAAGCCAGTTCTCCACCTTCGGAAAAAATGGCCCCCATGCTCAACCGCATCCCCAGCCACGCTGCAGCCATATTGACGCGACGACCAAAACACGAGGTGCACGGGGGATCGATGGTGCGTGGCCAAGGTTACATGTTCGCCACGTTTCGCGATACGTTGCCCATCCTTCCACGGACCCCCGGCACGGTCGAGGGGTTGACTAGGCGGGGGCGGGAGTGCAGGAAAGGATCCCGCCGCGCGAGCGGGAGAGGGTAGTACACGTCGCCGTTGCGTCGCACGGCCGACGCGACGTCCAACTTTCGACGTTTGGGAATCCCTCGGAGCGGCAAAAGTTTAGGGTCCACTACCCGGTGTTGATAATCATTGACACCTTGACCACGCCCCCCAGTCCTCGCACCGCCGTGGAGGGGGGCCCGTTCGGACGGTTCCGGTCGCTCTCGACTCCGCTCGGCCGGCCCCCACGAAACGCACTTGCCACTCCGACGCCCGGTCTACTGTGCTTTCCAAGTTTGATCGATACCCCTCCCCCCCCCCGTCCCGCTCCAAATGCGAGGCGATGGACATTCCCACAACGCCTTATCAATATTTGATCTCCCCTGAAATCTAGGTAAATAATGGCCTGGTATTTATTTACTGTCGCGTAACGCTCGCGCTACTCATTTCCACGTCGGGTCGATCGGGATAGAACGCACTGCCGCGTGCTAAGTAAAAACGACGTAGGAGTTATCGGGCGTTGTCAAATCTCTTTCGACAATCACGAATTTTCAGGAAAGTTTGTGAATATTTCCCCTCCGCTTTTTCAGAGGATTTTACTCATAATTTTATCAAAAAAGTCTGAAAATTGCAAGAGAAAATATTCCTAATTTCCTTCATAAATGGATGTATTCAGAAGAGAAATTTGACAACATTCGAATGCACATACGGGGTTTTTACTTAGCACGGCAGCGTAGCTAAATAGGGTTCCTTCCAAGTTGGCAACAGGGCTCGGTCCTTTTAAATGTAGGTTAAATAATCGACTTTAATCGAGGCGGACTGCCCCTGCCCCACTAAGAATCGATTATTTACAGTGGCTTTAAATGGAGAGTTGGTGTTGTCAACTTGTAAGAATAGCCCGCGTTCTTGTGTGGGAGGTGCACTGGAGTAAATTCATCTTTGGTCGCCCGAGGTAACTTAAATGTCCTCGGCTTTTGAAAAACGGGGTTTTATAGCAGTCCCGGGAAAGTTTGTAAGGCTCATCAAAAAATTACACATTAATTATACAAATTTTTATACAAGCAGATGCTATAGAAATTAAGTATATCACAATCTTTATAATTCCCGTGATCTGAGTTTCATGTCCGAGAGGCATCCAGTATGAAATTTCTTTGGGCAATTCATAATCATATCATAGGTACGGGACGCAAAAACATTCAATACCTGCGTTTAAGTCTCCGCATAACATGACCAGTGGGATGTTTCATGTTGAAATGTTAGCGTCACAGTTTTGTTGGTATTGTAATTCTCAAAATCGATAACTGTGCGGCTAGTGGGCGTTAAGGATTGGTCATTATTATTTTAGATACATGCGGGCTACTCAGGACCATTTTTTGGACATTTTTTACTATCTAGCAATGTTTCATCGAGCAAAGAGGAAGTTTCGCCGATGAAAACCTCAGTACCGTCATCGTTTAAGTAATAAAATGTTTCAACACAGAATGCACCTGTCAGTTTCAGTTTATGACTTTAGTGTAATACACCTCTCAACGGTCCACAAATTTTTAGTGTTTTTTCAAAAAAATCTATTAAACTGCGTCGACTCACTTCGAAAGTTTGAAAGATTAAACACTGCAAGTTTCTATCTGATGGTCAGTCAATATCCTGATTCATTTTGAAAAACACCCAAAGGCCTCGGTTTCTTCGGAAACATTGATTAAATGAACATGCAATTAAAGAGGAAAGGAAGCATGCAAAAAGGTAGAACGTAAGTTAGAAACTCACCAGTCTTCTTTTAGGTTTAATTAGCGGCCTGTTTTGGCCATTCATTTTATAATATAATCCGCAGGCGTTACAGAGGTAGTGTCCGGTGCCGTCCCGACGCCAAAGGGGCGTTGACGTTGCTCCGCAGTTCACGCACTCGCGACCTTCTGCTGGACAAAAAAATTTTATTAGCTCTCATGAAGTCCAATTAAAATCAAAATAGCGAAAACAACTTCGACATAAAGGTGGGTAGGCGTTTCATAAAGGAATAAAAGTGGCTGGTGCGAATCGACGGTCCTTCTTTTCTCCAGGAAACTCGCTGTTCTCCCATCGATTAGGGCAGTAACATCGTCAGGCTCCGCATATACTGGATTTTTAATTTTTGTTGAACAAAGAAAAAAATTGAGTGGGTGCTCCTCTCGCAAATAAGGACTCGGAATACACATGCTCTTCAAAAACTTCATCCATGCGAATTCCTTCGAATTCGTACCAACCACCGAATACAAAATAATCGGTAAGTGATGACAGAATGAGCCGAAGTAGCAGCAAAAGAAAAAAAACAGCAATTCTGAGTATATAAAGATTCTTCGACAAAATTTAGCTCCTCCCATAGAAGGTTCATATTACTTGACTCTTTTTGCAGTTTATTTTGAAATTTGCGTTGCGTGAACCTTATGTGGCTATGAAGTATAGCTGCATCAAGAGTGTTGCAGAGCCAGGATGAGGCATAGCATAGCGTGCAAATCATCAAATGGAATACAGAAAAAAAGTGCGGACAATTTTACCAGTAACATAACTTTTTCATATAATGACTGCAGGACCACTTTCAGCATACTTTTAATGAGAGCACTGGAAAAAAATACGTTGGATCTAGAGTCCAGACTCTTAAAAACATCGACAAGAAAAAGTACTCTTGATTCAATCAGATTTAAGCTTAAATCAAGAACCAAACTTCTTAATTTGAGCGGATTTCCTTTTGATTTAAGCTTAAATCTGATTGAATCAAGAGTCCTTTTTCTTGTCAATGTTTTCAAGAGTCTGGACTCTAGATCTAATGTGTTTTTTTTCCAGTGTGTGATTAGAGTTACGGTTTTTGCTAACATAGAGGTTGGTGGTTACCATACTCATATCACTATACTTCAAACCATACCTATTTTTTCCCCGTAAACTTCGTTCCTAGGTGTGTGGTGCAAGAGTTATTCTTGAATGAAACATCTGCATGCCGAGCGATGGAACAAGTGAAGAAACTGAACCGGATGAAACAGAAGACTCGACCGGACGGACCCGTGAGGATCCCCGGCAAGTGGATTACAGCGCGGAGGTGCGGGAGGAGGTGGGGGATCAATACTGGTTGTTCGTTATTTATAGGTTTTGATGGAAATTGAAGGCGTTCAATTACTGGCGTATAATAACAGTCCCAGCGTCTGGTGCAGCGTCCACCGAGATGCACCGTTCACCATTACCGTATTGACCGTAAACCGTACGCATCGGGTCAGTGAAAACGATGCCCTGCCTCGGATCGCTCGTACCCCGCACCGCATGCGAGTAACGACTGCGTCTTATTTGCTCAGCCGTGGCTTCAACACGGGACCCCCGGCCTCAGCCCCGGATTATTGTAATTAGCCCTAGGTAACGCTCCTTCGTCCAAATGTGAACCTCTTCAGTCGTCGGGTTATCAATTGCCAGTCTCTATGAATATCATTATTGACTCTTCCAACGGCCGTCGGAGGGCTTCTCTACGGCCACATCTTTGCAATCTCCAGCCGGGAGTGCACCGCTATTTGTTTTGAATTCGGGCTCATTTTACACCTCAGGTAGTAACGCGGCTGCCACACCATGCGTCTCTCCCGATGGCTACCAGTAGAGGTCGTGCATTTTTCCGGCAACTCTGATCAATTTACTTATCAGCAGCTGCACCTGATTACAGTGTGCGATCTCAGAGTGCAGGATTGGGTGCTCACATGCCGCGTAGACGCGAGGATAAAAGGGACGCTGCGGAAGAAATGTGACCTGATCTGGCTTAAAAATGAAATGAAAATAATATTAAAAAGAGGAATACCATTACGAGTGCGAATCACTGTATGGTTTCAATTTAAGACTTGCGTCAAGAGGATAGTGAAAAACTTGAGTACCCTATGACAGGTTAGTGCCCCCAGGATTATTCTTTTCAGGAAAAGTTTTCCTATGCGCGAAGGGTCCTATATAGTTCCTATTTCATCATACTGAAATCATAAATGTAGTTTTTTAACGAGGAATCAGCCAGTGTTTTTTTAAGCATGGATATTTTTACCACGCGAGCGAGAAACTCATTTCTTAGAAAAAACACTCCTTTGGCGTGCGTGGTAAAAAAATCCATGCTTAAAAACCACTGGCTGTTTCCTCATTAGACAACTGCAGTCATTATGAATGACAGCTAAAACACATTTTTGACTGATATCATACTGATACCACACTGATTTCATACTGATAGACTAGGAGAATCGGCCCAATTCACATCATGATATTCTGATTAGCTTTAACGGGCAGCAGATGTGCCACATTAACAGCGATTCACTTCGAGTGAGGAACAGAATCTTCATAATGATGTACTTAATTCCGAGCTTGCACAGCACCAAGACGCAAAGTAAGACAAGGCTCAGATCTGGGGGTATGGCCGTCTCAACTCTGCACTCTGTGAGTATGAGGCGGGAGGTGCTCTTCGACTCTCAATGAAAGGCCGCACGTCTCCCTTGAGTCTGCTAGGGAGTTACGTGATTCTAGCCTAGCAAGATAGTGCTCCAGTTGTGCCCCGTGGCTAGCTCGCTTTGCGCATATCACCGTGCAACTATGCGAGCCAATCGTCCTCTGAACCCGTGCAGACAATCCACTGAATCGATGCTTATTATTAGCCTCCGGGCATGTAGGAGAAGAATGCTATCTACAACAAGCAGTACAACAACGCGATCAACCTCGAGGATGAATCTGTGCATTATAGAAGGTTTTCTTCAAAACCGCCCAAGTCTTGTCTGTGGGCTGATTACTGAACTTGATAGACAAAGCTCTAGACAAAGAGGACAGGGGAAATGGAGCTATCCTGAATGCAACTGGTGGCTCTTATAGACTAAGGGGACGAAACGATAGACTAGCTACTAGAGGGTCTTTCGTATATTGACGTTAGTTGGTCTGTTACTTATCTCCTTTGTCCATCGCATCGACCCGCTTCCACCAATAGGATCACTCCATTTTCTCCTTGTTTTCTCTGTCTATCGCTTTGTGTATCAATTTCAATAATCAGCCTGCTGGGACTTCATACAAATCGTACGTTAAGAATCAAATTATTACAAAGCTGCAAGTTTTACCCGTAAGACTATGAGAAACTATAGACTATAAAAAAACTGTCGAGTTCAGGAAAAAGAACAATCACACTGGAAGAGAATCATGTTGAAATTGAAAAGAGCTCAGTCGTAAAAACAATATTGCATGTAAGTAGTACAGGGTGGATACATTTTCATTTTCCTTAGCCACCCAACTTATCGGCAATTAGCTGGAGGCAATTTACATAATGTACATAAACTCCATGGTATAAGGCTACATAGACAGACACAAGGCGAAAGTAAAAGTGTGGTGGGCCGAACTCGAAAGCACCAGTTGGAAAAATGTTTTATTCATGGCTCAAGTGCCCAGTGGGGTGAATCCTGGATCGGAAACCCGAGGGCCAAGTAGGGGTTGATATCGGCGTGACCAAGCTGCTAATGCCTCTCTCAAACCCGTTACTGATGAAATTACTATGGTTGTCTGACTATTAATTAGCTTAAAATCTTACCCGATGTTATGCCTCAATTCTGTCTATTACACCGCGCTTTTTAGCTGCCTCTCCGACACCGCCTCGTACTTGAAAAAGGGGCTGAGGCTATCCAATCTTAGTTCCTGCGTCCCCGGCCCATTTTCTCGGTCTGATAATAAAAATGATTTTTTCAAGTTTTGAAGGCGGCTGAGAGTTCTAAAGTGTTTTTAATACGCTTTATTTCGTCGAGTAATAGAATTAGATAATGATTGGAATTAGTTCTTGATTATAATAATTCTTTTCAATCCCTGGATTGAGGTGAACCAATATTGTTCAGGGGTATTTTACTTGAATGTTTAAGTTATTTAAACACCGACTAAACGTTGTACATCGAACGTCTAAATATTGGATATCGTTAATTTCCTTTATTCATGGCTTAGCCAAACATTGTGTATTCCATTTCCGAAGGTAAAAGAAGAAAAAAACTAAACAAAAACCCGTAAGTTAAATGACTGAAAGTTGAAGTTTTTTTAAAGGAAGGCACAATCTAATCGTTGCATCGTTGAATCTCAGACTGTATTTCATATAAAGCAAGTACCATTCCTCGCTTATCCATGAAAGCATTTATCTGTATTTAGAAACTGATGGCTAATGCATTACTTCTCAAACGATCCAGAAATAATAGTTACTTACAGTAAAATATAGCCAAATGGACAATGAATTCTTCTCCTTTCTAAGTGGTTCGTAATCTATTTCTAATGATTTTTTCGTTCTTATTTTCTCTTTAATAGCTGAAAGGAACGACTATTGTGAAAATAGAAGGGGGTGTTCAAGTAATACTAGACTCTATTCTTGATCTGTTTTAATTCCTGATGCAAACCTAAACCTCTCTTGTACGAATTATATCACGATTGGCAAAGCGTTAGAGGAGGCTACTAAGAGCGGTGAGAGGGTCTGCCACGGAGAAGGGTGCCCGGCGCGGCGTAAGGACGGCTGAGTGGTTTAAGTAGCTCCACGGCGGACAACCAGGAAGCAGATATTGTGACAAGTTATTATTTGGCCGTCATTGCAGATTGCGGTTACTTCCCAAAAATGGGCCTGAAGGGGTGGATGAAATGCAATGTTTTAGGCCACAGTGATATTGACCTCCCCCTCTTTGCCACGCTGTGACCGTGCTTACCGCCGTTTTCCCCGCACAGTGGAACGTCTTTCGTTTTCCAAGACAATGTGAAAAATCTGAGTGATAGATGTGTAAACGGATCTTCATTCGTTTGAATGAAAGGCTAGTCAGATCAATGAGGTGGTTGAGTCAATTGCAACCCCTCCTCCTCCTCTCAAAGAAAAAAAATCATTGCCAGTTTAACTTCTTTCTATAATTCAACTTCATTTTTGACTTATTATATTTGTAGAATGTTATGTAGATTTTTTTCTGAGAATCCCAGTATTAGCCAATGAAATTTTAAAAAAAGACTCCAAATTAGTGACGTATGCAAAACTGAGTAAACCCTGAGAAGTGCGACTAAGACACTGATCTACAAAAATTTAATAAACAATTTTACTTAAGTCTGTGCTTTGAGTTTACTTGCATGAACGTAGTTCACCGGACCAGACTTCAATCAAAGTCTGGTAAAGCTTTTTCAATCTTCTTTTGTTCATTTATTTACGCACGGAGACACACGATGAGCACTAATTTTTTTGATTTCTGAAGCTTCGTTTCCACCACTAGTTTTGACCATCACAAAAAATCGGATTTATTTATGGGGGTCTTGTGGCGGAAAATTCCGTTTTCTGTCTGATCTAAATGTATGCCCACTGCGTGTAAGTAGGCACCAACTCAGAGAAGTTCATGTATTTACTCCGTCAATTGCCCCTTGTAACGACCACCCGTCTTGCATGTCAAAACTAAATAAATTTTACCTCCATCGCATTTGATGCTAAAACAGTTATAAATATTGCACAACCTTCGAACCGAACGCTATTTCAGTTTCTTCTTACGATAATGTACTGGTTAAGAGTGTTTCTGTCGTGTACCTATCCTCAATATGCAATACTGGAGGGTGATTAAGTAATTGTTACACAGAACTGGTACATCAAATATTTTCCGGGTGATGTCTGTTTCCTCACGAAAAGTTAGTATGTTTTCCCGTTTAATAATCTCCAATTTTTGGTCTGTGTGATTTTGGGGGATAAAAATTTCACTCTTTTCATAGAAAAAATGAGCCATTCACCTCCAAACTCTAAGTATGAGTTATAAAAAAGAACGAAAAAGTTGGGTTATGAAATTAAAAAAAAGCCCTGAAACGAAAAATGGCATTCTGCCCTACTGCTGTGCTTTGCAGTCATGTTATTTTTCAGAATACGTGCTTCTCACCCTCTCAGGGTTGTGACGAAAAGTGCCTCAGGCGCTAAAGAGACCGCATACACTAGAGGGGAAACTGAATGAACTGTATTCTCTTCCAACTTTCATGAAGAATACTTTTAATGGAAAGTTGAATAATTAATTTGAATAAATAAAAATGTTATCACTTATAATATTGTTTTCATGACTTTAAGGTTTATGTCTAGCTCAGTGCTCATGAATAAACTCCCTATGGTGTATTCATTTAGCGTCAGCCGTGGATTGAGAGATTTGCAATTTAGGCATTAAAAAGTTTCTTGGCTCTCACCACGCCGAACATTAACTAATGTTCTCCGAAATAAAATAAAATAAAATAAAATAAATAAATACAAAAAATTAGAAATAAAAAATAACCAGCACAAAGAAAAAGGAATCCAAATATCATTGCTCTGGTATATCATTTAGAAAGCCCAGAGAAAACTGAGTGAAGTGTAAACCGTAGCTGTACCCGGGTAAAACAACTTATCCTTATTTGCACGTGAGCTACGAAAAGAGTGCAAAGATGTATACCTAGGATGGCTCACCTAAAAATTGACTTCCGCTTTTTTTACAGGCAACGAAATGAGCAATTCAGCAATAAACGGATGCGAGGAGGCATTTACCGCGGGCGCCGTCTATGACTAAATAATTCATAGCTCCTTCTCTTCCGACTTTCTGTGCGTATAATTATTTGGGTTAGCGTTTTAAACCATAAAATTACTCGGACGCAGTGGCCATGTCGTGCTTTGCGATGAATCGACTAATCACCCCCTCATATCTATGGAATAGGATCGATATCAGGGTGTACGCAACAAACACCGGAATTATCGATTTTTCACCATAACCTCAAATGGGAAAATTTCGATTCTTGGCTGTTGCTCGGATGCTGCCGACGTTAGACCGACCGGTTAGGAGGGCGCGTTTAGGATGCACTCTTGGGTCATTTCCATCGCACAAAGCGGGCACAGTCCACCGCACATAAACAATATAACCCTGGATCGAGCCGCAAATGATCTTCCATTGAGTCGGTAATAATCAAAATCCTCTTTACGCCTGCTGTGTTATGCCATTGAATCTCACGCATCATGTACTTGCCCCGCGACTCAATCCATGAACTTTTATTGCATCGAAATTTCTGAACTTCAGGAAACTGAAGAACAGCAATTCAACCATTTTGTTTATGAAACTGCTGAAACACAGTATACTTCACTATCATGAGTGACCCTGTGTTCGGTACACAGTAAAACATGATTAGGCGTTAAATCACTGGCGGATCTAGCTAATTGGCAACAGTGTTTTTCTCTATTTAAACCTATGGAAATGAATCGATTCTTGGAGGGGCCAGGTGCTCCGACAATAATCGATTATTTAACACAGGTTCAAATGGAGGAAATCCGGTGTTGCCAAATTGCTGGATCCGCCTCTGCGTTAAATACAACTAATCCGACTTACTGATCATGGAATTGCCCGATCGTTAATTTAAAGGCAACCTCTCTAATGATGCCAATGGTTTTGAAAGTTTATGCTACAATCCTAGATTTTATTATAGGATTAAATTCTTTTCAAATTATCGCGGAAAAAGGTAAGATGAATTTAAGATAATTTTTAGTCACATTCAAATACGAACAACAAAATTTAAAATGCTTTTATACATATCCGCCCATTTAACAGCTCTGAATAGGAAATTCAGTTGAGAAGTTGAGTATTAGTTCAGTTGAGTAACATAGAATTCTTAGAGAATAATAACGCTAGGAAGTTCTTTGGAAACGGATTAAGCCTTTTTCAAACCAGACGCACGAATCCAGCGTGCCAACACGTGACGGAATAAGAACATTTTTGTGAAATAAAAAAAAAATAAAAAATGAAAACAGCAATTGAAGAGGATTCCTTCGTTATGAGAAAATATTCACGTAACACAATTAAATAGGGAAAAAAAACCTGACCATGAGAATCAGCGAGCTACAAGTTTACAGCGATGTTCGTGGAGGGGCGGGGAGGGGCCGAGGTCTGTGGCTGCACGCAAAGCACTATCTAGCGCGGTAGCCTATATTCTCGACTCATTAAAAGCCACTGCCATAGTTACCAACGCGAATCGCGCGGAATCGGGCAAAAAAGGAGCAGTTTCAATGGAGTGAGCACTGAACATAGGTAGGCTGCCCAAGTGCCCCGTGTAAGACTGTAAGCCAGAGCACAGAGCCGGGCGGTACGGTAAGCATCCCTGTTGACAAATTTACCGAATTTACAATTTTACCCCATCCAGTATCCACTATACTCTACCTGTCGTAGTCGAGCTGTTGTCGCTTCTATTTTTTGCTTCGTGTTTATAATTTGCTCCCCGTAGAAATCGATGCTTCCTGGTCCCCGACGTAAATAGCCTGGTTGCTAATGGTCGTAAACTAAGTAACTAACCTAATTTTTTAGGGGCCATTTTAAACATTACGCGCGGAAGGGAAATTCCTGGATTCGAATTTCTTACGCTCGATCAGTTTTAATATTAATATTACACACAGACATATTTAAAAGTTTCATTTCTGATATCATACTGTTTGCAAAAAACGAGAAATTGATTTTTATAACTGCACGAACAAAACAGCTTGAAATATCAATGACTCGATCGATCCAAAATATTTTCAGAGGAAAAAAGTTCTATCTGCTTGATGCCACATTAAGACCACTTAAATTTTGATAATTTACGTATAGGAATTTTTGTATAGTATTGCAACAAACATATCCACTAAAATTGAATCAAACATTTTCCAACGAACAGATCGGCTCTTTTTAAAAAATCCCAATGTTGCTATGACTGGTTTGCTGAGCGCTACCAAAAACCTGTCATGTCGGCTCACGCGGGAATCTCGCGGGTAAAAACTGGCAACGCAGTGTGCAAGTTCCCTAAGCTGGTTACAGCTACCGGCCGACAATCAAGCTCGGAACAAGCAATTTATCATTTCAACTAGAATTCTGATCCGAAAGAGTTGATTTATAGGCTGTCCATCTCTGGCCGATTCATCATCCGTGCATCGAAGCTCGTCCATTTAATTTATAACACAGTGTCGATACTCCGTGCCCCCCGCTCGGTGCGCGGTGCCCTGCCACGGACCCCCTTCAATAATTAAACACCCGAATTAAAAGTAATTTAACTGTCTTCGAGTCCGCCGCCACCCTCCCGGGATGGAGATTATCGACAGCTTGCGTCAACTTGGATGCCGCCATGAGCTCTCGCAGGAGCTGCCCTACTGCAATGATGATGTCTATCATTAATGTGTCACAAGTCATCGCCCATCGGCCCCTGTGGGAGAGGAGTTACGCTCACTGATACAACAACCCCCCCCACCCCACCCCCTGAGGCAGGCTAACAAAATAAGTAAAGAAATTTTTCACGTTTTCAACCCCTTGAGACCCCTTGCGGCCCCTTACGGCCCCTTACGTTACGTTCAGTGAAATTCACCTGTTGTTCATTCGGTTTTGTTGATATGCAGAAGAAAAGAAACAAAAGGAAAGGAAAATAAGAAGAAAAGAGAGAGAAAGAAAGAGGAATAGATAAAGAATAAATTTTTCTCAATCTTATCTCCTTTCACTTAATCTTCAATCAGATCACAATTTTAATCTTCTTCTTCTTATTTTCCTCCTCCTCCTCCTTCTTGTTCCTCTGATTTTTTATGCGTCTCCATTCGCTATTTACCTATTAGTGATCATGTGTGTCCATCGCATTTATGCATATCTTCAAAATCTATCGTGAAATGGACTAAAAGACCCGAGTCCATCTGACAAGGGTCAAAACTTCATCATCGCAAACGGGTTAATACGAGCGAAATTGAGGGTGACCGAAGAAAATGTTCGGAAGCGGAATTATTACCAGGAAAGAGAGAGAGGAGCATAGAGGAAAAGGGAATGATGCCGTGGAGGAAGAGGAAACGGCAGAGCGAGAAAAAAGTTAAAAACTGAAAATATGAAAGCCGTTTTCTCCTAATATATTCCAGAGTAATGAATATTTATATCCAGACCGGACTCGGGTAGGTATTAATATAAGTTTTACGTGGCCGAGTAATAGACAGCTTCCTGCAGCTTTACATCCCCTCTCTCCCGGCGACGCGTCCGAAAACACATGCCTCCTGTTTACATATGGATGTCATTGTCAAGTGGGGCCGAAAAATATCACATATACCGGGGGAAATCATCGAATTTCAAGGGTGTTTGGCGAGAGCGCCCGCGCATGGAAGGCAACACGCGAACTGTGAAGTCCAGAAACGTCAGTTCCCTGCCACTGGGCTTCGCGGGGTTTATTCGCGGCGGTTCTTGCTCTCATTAGAATTGTTTCCAAAATTCAGTCATGCTTCAGATTTTGCGAGAAACGGGAAGAAAAGAGTGGTGGCCGGCCCGGCGGAATATCTGATGACTCCCCCGCGTAATGTTCGACAAAGGTGCGAAAGCTTATCCGTGATAAAACTCACGATTTGCATCGGAGCCGCATTTTGTGATGGCCGCCCGGAAATGGTTATTCATCATCATTCACTCCAACATTCACATCATTCGTTTCAACTTCGGTGGATACTATACGCGACAGTGATCGCGCATGGTTTCCATGTGCTCGCAGGTATTAACCTGGCCTCTTTCAGTGGTTAATCATCATTATTTATTCATACATATTTATGTGTTAATGCGTTCTGGCTCAATAACCCACGTCGAAGTGGAATTTGTTTTATTGCTAGTGTTAAACTGGGTGGAACTAAAATGAAAAATTTCCTCTGACATCCCTCAAAAAATGGAACTTAAGCACTGGGGGCTGAGACATTAAAAAAAAGAAGAACATTTTTTTTTTAAATTTCTGGACCGAAACATCAGGTCTCATGTGTGTTACGTCCCATTGTCACAATTATCCAGTCCGTAGACTGAGCAAATTTTTTGTCGCATCCTCGAATAACCGATTCAATCATTGGCCTTACATACTCTGGCGTTGGGTCACTAATTGGTAATATCCACCATGTACATGTACCCTATTATTAGAGTGCCACAACAGACGAGTCCCGGGCATCTCTAAAGGCGAGGAAGGCGAAAGTGCCTTCAATTTTGGACACGCAACACGCGCATCCGTGGGACACGAATCGTTGCATCAAGGCGCTGTAGTCAACTCTATCTAGTCTTTGTAAAGTAGAAACGCCTCCAATTTTTGAATATGCAATATGGACACTCAAGATACTGAAAATGTGAGCAAAATTCACGGAAAAACTCATCAATTTTTATTAGGAACTTTTGAAAAAATGTAAATGAAATAAGTTGTAAAATTTATCAACGGTAACTTAGCAATGAAATCGGCGTGATTTTCAGACTTTTAATCGGCCGGTCCGCAAAGCGGCTGACTAGTTCACGGAATGGGCAAGAACACTGGCCAGTCCTAGATTCCTTCCAGACGCGTACACGGATATGTGAAAATTGGAATTTCCGGCTTTGGGATAGCGGCTTCTTCATACCTGCCGCTGACTGAGCAGTGAGGAGTCCCTCGAGAGGTCGAGAGCCCGTGGTCATAAGCCTGAAGGCTCAGAGGATCGCCAAGAATTAATTACTCAGCGCGGGTACACACTTGCCTCAAAGAGGGTAATTAATTGACGAACAATGAGGGAGCCCGTTCCCAAAATGATGGCAACACCGCGCACTTCATTCGTCGACTCCCACAATTTATTGCGTTGCGCAATAAGCTGAATATGATTTATTCATGGAAATTTTTGATGAGGCCAGCCTACGGTCTCCGTCTACGATGAAGCTTCGACGCAGCCCTCGCCGGGGTAAGCCCAATTTAAAGGTCTCTCGAAACTTTAACAAAGTAATTATTTTGATTTTCGCCCAAAACGCTTGGATAATTACTGAGGTTTTCTTCGAGACATCATCGTGGATTGGCCACTTTACCGAAGCGTTTCGATACGAATTAAAATAAATCACGGGTAGTCAAACTCGCTGGGCATACCACGAGGCATTTTAATTGCGGCAATCGACGGGCCATTGCACCAATTTTTTGCATTGATTTATTCGCATTTCCTCCTCTCTAAAGGCCCGCGGCTGAGAGGCCCGGGTCAACCAACTTATGTGTACGCTGCATTTGCTACTGGAATAAATTAAAGTCAGGGAGACAATGCGATCAGAAATCATTGCTGTTCGGGTGCTCGACACGAAACTCATTTGAAAGGGAATCAGATGCGTATTTACTTTTTATAAATCCAGTGTTATTTTTTTAAAAAACCATACACGGCACATTACCATTACATGGCTCTTTTTGTAACGAATGAATTTTTGTATTTGAATTTTTCGGTGGTTTTTATCCCCACTTCATACCGGATTATTCGAAATTGCGCGAAAAATAGTTGAAAATCCAAAATTATGTATTTATTGCACTTTTAATCGAGGAATCGAATGCTCATAAAGTATTTTCCCCATCATGGCGTCATACTGCCGCCCAAAATATAAAAACGCCGTATCTCCATTCGAGATTTTTTCAATTTTTTTCTGACAAAATACTATTTTACGAGAAAACTAGCAGATATTCATCTTTCATTTTCTGGAGTCAATTTTGGCATACCATTAGGAACTAAAAATTAAAAAAATGAAGCCTTCACTGGAAAAGAAACACATTGGATCTAGAATCCAGACTCTTAAAAACATCGACAAGAAAAAATATTCTTGATTCCATCGGATTTTTGCTTAGATCAAGAACCGAGCCTCTTAATTTGAGTGGATTTCCGTTTGATTTAAGTAAAAATCTGATTGTATCAAGAGTATTTTTTCTTGTCAATGTTTTCAAGAGTCTGCAGGACTCTAGATCCAGTGTGGTTTTTTTTCCAGTGTTGTCATACTTGCATTTTCTTGTATTAGAGCAGTATGTGGCGAAGCAAAATACAAAATTTGTGATGAAGTTACGGTGTTTTTGCTGTAAACGGCAGCATAGCTCTGTGACGTTGCGTTTGAAACAACCTATGTAGTGCCGGGTGCTGGGAGTGGAGCACGGGGCACGATTCAGCGGCAGAAAAGCGAGGTGGGGGGTGGGGGGATGGAGGGTTGAATGGAAGGGGGAGGCTCCAGGTGAAGGTGAAGGCGACCGCATGCAGCCACACACGAGCGTACCACACTCGCGCAGGAACAGCACTCGAACATCGATCGGCATTTAGCGATTAACACACTCGACTATTATGGTAATGCCCTATTCTTCACTGCTCCTCGCCAAATAGCTACCAAACGTATTATCATATAATATCTTATTAATTGGTCATTTCTCTGTTCTCCCGCCGTTGCGCCTCCTCCGGTGCCGAGTCGCGCTTTGCGATGAATCGATTCATCTGCCGTTTGGGCGTATGGAAAAGGATCGATTATCAGACTTTTCGTGACGAGCACTTGATGATCGATTCTTTGCTATAGCTTCAGATGGGAAAATATCGTTGGCCGATGATTCAAGTTTCACCACTCCGCCTCGGTTGACTTTTAACCAGGGCCGACCAGGGCCGATTGTTCCCATTCGAAGTGTCTCCAATCAGCTGGACGCAGACTCGGCCATTAAAATACCCGCTGCCGGATCTCCCGTATTTTCACTCTGGTTAACTCCGTTTCTACTGCGGGTTGATTACTGAAATCGATAGACAAAGCGTTTGACAAAGAAGACAAAGGGGAAAAGGATTATATCGGTCGAAACGGGTGGTTGTTGTAGAATGAGGGAGAAATAATAGACTAACTATAAGGTCCCTCGAGGGTCGCCGTTATTTGGCATGTTACTAATCCCCTTTGTCTATTGCAACTACCCTATTCCACCATTAGGATCGCTTCATTTCCTCTTTAATTTCTCCGTCTTTAACTTTACTTATACATTTTTAATTTATCGATCAAAATCAATCAAAATCCATCGATTTTAGCACCGAGGGCACCGGAGTGCGGACCTATGTCATGGAGCATCTGTGATACACTCACTTTTTGTCATCACGAATGGGGGTCTAGGGATGTTGATTTTTGTAATTTTGTACATGATTTTGTGTCCTGGTCGAGGAGGGGGTTGAAAACACTTTAGAACGTTCCAGGCTTTGTGTCCGGGCTAAGAGGCCAAAAGTTCCTGGTGCTACGCCCGGAACATTCGACCTATGACCCCGGAACGCGGACGGTATGTCTGTATAGACCGTAAGTACGGCCTCTACGGCCGGAGTTTTTTTTTCGGTGTTGAATGATTCGGGCTATTATTGTGCATTATTGTTTCCTGTCAATTTTAATAAAGAGCACGCAGAGGCTGAGTTTCAAAACACTTTTTTTTTATTCGAAAAGAATGAATGCGGCAAGCCTGGGTCGGAAGCGGACTCCGGCGATTGGCCGAACGGCGGGGATTTAAAGGAAGCTCGCGCGCGGTCGAGTCCATTGATACGGATCTGGGCAAGTCGTCGCGTCGCGTCGCGTCGCGGCCGAGAATGTAAACAGAAGACGCTCGTCTCGTTCCCTCCCCCCCTCGCCGACCCCGACCCCCGGGACCGGGAGTCGTTGTCTCCCGGCCGCCGGCGGCCGCGGGCGAAAATCGAGTGGCAACCACAGACTCGGTGGAGACAAATCCCGGCGGCTCCGCGGATGACCTCGCGCGCTCCGACCGGGTCTCGCGACCGCCTTGCCCGCTGGCTATCACACGTGGGAGCGACAGACACCCTGGAACCGGCCGGCGACGCCACGTTCACCTATCCCCTCGATTATTGGAAGTTTCGAAGACATTGGGTACCACCTGGAAAGAGGCGACGGGGATGTCCCGGGGGTGGCAGCAGGGCGTTGACGAAGAGACGTTGCGGTGTCAGTTGCCCGATAACCCTCTGGGAAGATAGGCGTCAGGCGTATGTGGCGTTTGGGTGTCGCAGAACGTCAAAGTGCGTTGTAGGAGCGACTTTATATACGTAGAAGACATTGAAATCCATAATTAAGATAAAGGATACTGCCGTGCTTAGGGAAAACGCCGTATGAGCCTTCAGACGTTGCCAAATGTCCTCCAATAAAAACCGAATTCACTGGGAAAATACTGAATATTATTTCCAAAATTTTCAGACAATCAAGTGCACAATTTGATCTAGAATATTTGGAAATTTCGAGGGAAAATATACTTACATCGCGTCAAAAATGCATGTTTTATCAAGGGAAATTTGGGAACTCTCGAATGTTCATACGGCGTTCTTTCTTAGCACCTCAGAATAGGGCTATGTCTTGTCTTGTTGTATCGACATAGATTCAATAATCGAGCCGCAAATCCGGGTCACCATCCATCGCGATGTGATCGGAAGAAAAATCAGTGAGATTTTCAGTTAGAAATATCCAACTGCTTCCCAGCATAGATGCAATTAGAGGGTGGGCATTTTGCAACTTTGCAGTGCAGTTACGTTCTTCCGTCAGGGGAACAACGCTATTTCGACCGTGTTGAGTTTGCGGTTTTGAGGACACCTTCACCGCTTGATCGACGTGCGAATGTGAATCCATCGCTGCTCTAACGTAAGGGCACATCTTAATGTCGGCCGTATTCTCCGTAAAACTTTATGCTTTTTGCGGATCATATGAAAATAGAGATACGTCCTTACGTCAGGGAGGCGACGAATCATCCGAATGATGAAAGTTACAATGTAAAAAACAAATGAAAAGAGAACTGACCTAGCTGAACTTCGATACGAGAACTTGTTTTTAATTTATTCGCACGCAGAGACGACGCCAATTTGATAGCTCGATCCAAAATCGACGCAGTTTCGAAAGGGCAGGAGGCGTGGGGAGTGATGATAGTCATTAAAATTATTGATAACAGTTCTGAATTTCTCTCTGAAGATTACCACGTGAACGAAAAATACAGTCAAAATAAAGCGGAATTTCGGAGCCATTTTAGGAAACAGTATATTCATGGTTCATGTTTATGATTAGAAGTCGCAACTGCCCTATCCAAGGGTTGCGGTCTGGACGGTCTCCTTTAGGAATTACTCACACACTGAAATGAGCGAGGCCTCAAGATAGCTGAGATTCGTGTGTGAGCAAAAGCTGACTAGACTGCAAGGATTCCATCATTCTCGGAATATTTTCCTTGTGGTGTGCACGCGTCCCGCTCAGACGTCAAAACGTTTTAGCGCGGAAGCTTGGAAACGACTTTTTGTCGGCAACTCCGAACAGACCGAGTCTCCTCTGACTGCCACATGGTATCTTCTCTTCGGGAAAACTTACAGCGTCGAGGGAAATTGCTGTAAATAGGATCTTAGACACCGATGTTAAGGAATGAACCGGTAGACAAGGTGCGAATTGAAGCGTTCTAATGAGCGTTTCTTAACCAAAAGTTTACGCAGAGTAAGATTCAACTATTTGCAATTCATCAACCTGTCAATATATCCGCCGAAGTCCCCCCAAAAAACTTATCGATTCACATCCTCGGTGACTTAAACGCGGAGGTAGAAAAGTAAGACAACAGACCTGTATAAACAGCGTACGAATTTAAGCATTCTGATAAATGTAAACTACAAACGCTGATGTCGTAGCAAGTAGTTGATTTCAGTAATTTCTCATGCTCCTTCAAGAAATTTTGGTTGGGAAATTAACATGTATCAGAGTGCTTAAATTCGTACCTTGTCTGATAGTCCATTTGGCGAAGTTTCTCTCTCTCAGAGTTGCATGTAGAAGCGTACTTGCGATATGAAATAGAAAATTTCAAGAGAGAACATTCATAACTCTCCTTGAACATAAACACTTTATTGTTGAAATTTTGGCAAGTTTCGAATGTTGATACGGAGTTTTTCCTTGGCATGCCAGTAGGATACGCGAAGTCCGCGCGAGCTTGTCCTACCTATGTAAATGGATAAATTAATTTTTGCAACTTGGCAAGGCTGGTGTAGGTGAATTCTGCCGCATTTAGCTAATTGTAAATCCTACTAGAAGGCCGCAAGGGCCGAAGACAGGCAGCTTCACCGACGACGAGGCGCACAGTGGATCGAGTCAATTAGAGAGGTCGGACATACAATTTTTGACTAAAACTGCAAATTTCGATGTTAATTTCGTCACACTTTAAATTTTAAGGGGTGCCTCTGAAAGGAAATTTTACGAGGAAACCAATGAAACCACCTTTAAAACCTCAAAGCTTCGTATAAACAAGGTTATGAGCGTTTAAAGTTTCCAAATTTCGTCCGACCTCTCCTATCGACATAATCCACTGTGCGGCGTCACCAAGGGTCGGGGGCGGCGACGCAAGCCCGATAAATAATCGACACCTGAGTGTGTCAAAGCTCCTCCTGAACATGGAGCCCTGCGCTCAGACTCCTGAGAACAGGACTTATGGCGATCGTGACTTGCTGAAATCTTACTTAATATACTCAGAATTACTGAAGGCTGCTGCTGCTACGCCGCGCTGTCATCCGTGCGAAAAGGAAGGCAATCCTGTTATCTTAGATTGTACTATTACAGTATAGGTACTTGTATTGATAGCGAAAGTAAAGAAACAAGTATCTAGAATGCAACGTTTCAAAATAACCACTGATTTTTAATTCTTAATTCTTGGTACAAGCGATTCAGGTCCTTGAGACCCAAGGCTGACTATAATTCGATGCAATTTGAGTCAATGTTGGGAGTCCTACGCCTTGAGTCTCTAAGGCAAGGATCGGAGAAAAATTTTGAGGGGTTTTAAAATTTGCACCAAATATTCTGTTCGGAGAAATCAATATTAGTTTCACGCAATAATGTTTTTACTTTGAGAAAAGAAAAAGTGACTAGGAATCAGTAGTCGCAAATTGAGATACGTATTTCTTCACCTTTACTCTGAATTTACTTTTCAAAATTCATAAAGCAAATCAACTTTTTTTTCCAAGTGAAAATAAATGTCCTGGAATCAATAACTTGTTGATAAGAAGGAGCTCATATCATCAATCTTGAAACATATGAAACCTGAAAATGCAGTGAAATACAACAAATAAACATACACGGGGAAAAGATCCCGAAAACGGAAAAAAAGACACGTCACACAATGGCTGGTTAAATGAGTGGGACCGGGGAACTACGGCAATCGGTGTGATACGGTTTTGGTAGTAGTAATAACCACCAAGGTTGTTGTATTATCCATCTTGGTAATTATTGCAACACGTCCCAGTAGCTGGAGCTCTTTTTTAACCAGCCTTTAGTAGTGACGATTATCTTTTTTCTACCATTTACAGTCGAAATGCGCACATTGACATAGTGGTTCATTGGCCATGGCTTAACTTGGCGAAGGTCGTGAACAAACTTTTGAACTACATGGCCAAAAAAAGTTTTTAAAATGAATGAACCAGGGGCAAAGTGCGAATATTCAACAAACAGTTTGATCCCTGAGGTTAACTATTTTTGAGGTGTGCGAAAAATTGGGTGCCATCAATAAGCATGGAAAGCGTTAGGAAATATTATCCAAAGAATAATACTGTATGAGAATGCTGCATTTCGTTGTTAGTAATAACTTAAAAAGAATTAGCAAAGAAAGAGAAAGGTAGTTGATTAGTTTTGGTGATTTATACTCAACGAAAAAGTGGTTAATATCGCCCAGCAACACCAGCTATTTATTTCAAGTGCAAGTATACCAAGAAAGATACAGTCTTAACTTCTGTTTTGTTTCACACAACATTTCAGGGCGATTATTGTAAAAAATGTGGCTGATCCTATCAGAATGAACGTATTTATTGAATATTGAAAGAAGGACTATCTTGATTCTGATTCAAAAGCATTTCTGATTTCAGATTATTACCAGTAGTTTTAACATTTATTCCTTGAATATTTGGTAAAAATATTCAAATAAAAGTTGAACATGAGGGACTTATTAAATGAACCGGTAGAAAGTCCAGCCCCCCCCCCCCCNAGTTTGTTTGGGATACAGCATGAAGAGAAACAGCTTTTTGCTGACGCGCAAAAGCACCGTAGACTCACGGAAATAAATTTTCCCTCAATGCTGCGGTTGATAAACAGAAGTTAAGAATGAAAATAGGAACGATTTGAGAAAATGCAAAAAAGAGGGGGGAGAGAAAGAAAGAGAGAGAGAGAGAGAAAACAAAAAAGGTAATAAAAGAGGAGCAAGATAAACATGGAAAAGCAGAGGAGAGATATATTTAAACAAACGACTGATTACCTAATTAAAATAAAATAATAAAAATAAGGAGGAAATAAAAGAATAGGGCAGAGGAACTCCGAGAGAAGGAGATAAAACGAATACGTTACTGCTGTGACCACAATAAATGTAACATTTTGGTTTTATATCACTCCTCTCCCCTGAATCCAATTTTATTTTTATGTCTGGTACACGGTACCTCTCCAATAAGTTGGATGTACTCGAGTTCTGCCACTTGCCCGAGCAGCATTTTCTTCCCTCCTCGTTTTCGTTCTCGGGTTCTTCTCCTGTTTTACGATATTCATTCCGTTGGAAAACTTCGAAACACCTAGAATGATACCCAGCGACGATTCGAGTCGAGGGAACAACTTGTTCTGTTGACTAGAATCACCTAATTTGATTCCTGTTTCCACGATGACATAAAAAAATTAGAATATAAATTGAAGCTAATGAGATTCTTCTTTCTGCCTCACTGAATTGTTTTCGAGGACACGATAGCCCCGACCAATGTTCCCTACTCGAACCTCGGCGAGCTAAACAGCGTGCCATAATAAAATTGCGTGCGTCCGAACGAGCTAAGATGATACGAGTATCATCTCGACGAGTCAAGGTACCGGTTTAAATAATTGAGGCTCTAATTAACAACATTCTGCCCTGTCACAACAATAACTTAAGAAGGTAACAGGACGGGTATAAAGCCATTCCGAAGAAGGGAACGAAAATTTTGAGAGAAAATGGATTTTAACTCGCGCAAATATACACATCAGTCAACACTTGGAGCCCAAAATGTTTTACATCTTTATATTTTCGGACACACTTTCAATTATGTTTTATAGGGTATATAATATATGCAGTACATTTTATATTGGTTCCAGGATTTGAGGTTTGTTTCTTTTTCAAACCAGTAAAATCTTTATGTGTTTTTGGCAGCTTTTCCAAGCAACTCAATTGATGGTAAGTAAATTGGAATCCTACAAATTGTTCCTCGATAACCTTCATAAAATCCTCAACATTACTAATAACGGTATTTTAAGATTACATTTTGTTACACTATTCCAAGCAACCATTTTTTTAAAAACTTAGGATGTGATGAGAAACCACTATATTCGATTGATTGATGCATAGAAGCACGTGAGATATCCTTCGAAACCCCCTCCCCNAGATCTATAGTTTATTCAAGATATTACTGAAATTATTGTATTCGTTTCATCTATTGAGGGAATTTAAGAGTGCAGACTTTGTCAAAGTTAAGCATCCATCGCCATGATCCAGTTCATGCATGGAGAAATAATAAAAGAGGAGAGAAGGAAAAAAAAACAGAATACAAAATGATAATTATATAAAAAAATAAATAATTGATAATAATACATTGAAAAATATAAATGAAAATAAGAAGGTTGACTACAGTCGGAAAATGTGCACCTCCTATTGCAACGTTGGAAATCGTAGCTCGTATACGTGGTATCTTTTAAAGAAAAGGAAACCAACAACTGTATCGCTCGAATTTTTTTTTGTGAGTATTCTTTACTCCTTGGAAAATTTTCACAGAACATTTCAAAATATTTCCGTTAGATTTCTAGTAAAATAATAAAATGTAACGAAAGATTTCGAAAGGCTGCGATTGAGGTACACATGTTTCGAGCTGAGCCATAGAGAAGTGTAGACGGATAAAAGATCAACTTAAAAACACAAACTAAAAATAAGAGCGAAAGGAGAGGATTGGTCTTACCGGCACTTGTTCTAGACTTGTTTCTGGAGGTTGCCGTCGACGATTTAACTAACTGATTAGATGAGTTTTGATGTTTGAACATGGGGACAGGTGAGTGGTGGTGGTAGGGATAGGAATAGGAATCGAGTTGGTAAGGCGGATAGGAACTAGAGCTACTGGGAGAGGCGGTCCCAGACGAGGAGTTAGTACCTTCTCGTTGCTTTGAGGAGCCCGAGTTGAGCATGGGTTTCATATCACATGAGCCAGTCTGTTCGGGGTGAAGGAATACACCGACACCGACGCCCATCGAGGCAGCGTGGGCGATCGCGTTCGTGTACTCGTTCGACGTCGAGGAAGTTGACGTGTTGATCGTCGACGCAGCCGTGACGCTGTCCGGCGTCGCGTCCTTCGGGGGCGTCGGGGGGAAGCTGAACATGGGGTGCGTCGATGAGGTCGACGAGGAGGACGTCGCAGGGGCCGAGGAAGTGCCCCCGCCCCCGCTCCCGCCTCCACCGCCGCCGCCGCCTCCGCCTCCCCCGCTCCCCGAATGACTACTCGTGAGCCCCGAATGACTTTGGCTGTTCCCCGTCGGCGATTTTATGCTCGGGAACTCGTTCGAGCTGTTGAACGGTGAGCACCAACTCGAGTCCTGGTGGTGCTGCTGTTTCGTGTCGTTGCTCAGCCACGAGTGGAGCGAGCCGTGGTGCGCATGCGCGAAGTGGGGTGGCGGCCGACATACCTGCCTCGCTGCCGCTGAAACATTCAGAACAAATAACATCCCGTCAGTATCCAAATTATTCGTGCTCCAAAAACAAAACAAAACCAAAAAAACCAAAACTAAATGATTAATTGGACGTAATTCTGTTAAACGGAACTAAGCGCCAAATTGAGTTCCTTTTGAGGATTTTAGAATCCCGGATAGCGCCATGGAAACGCATTGCGAGTATAGGACGGAACATGCATCGCGTTCCGCAACACCCGCCAATCCAAGCCCCCCTCTCCCTTCCTCCCCCGATGGCGCTTAGCACCGTTTGATAGAAATGCGTCCAATTGATGAAATTAATCAAATAATAAAAAATAAGGCGCATCAATTGTGATAGCCGCTCTCAAAATTGAAATTTCCGTTCTCGGCATGGGTGAAAAACTGATAGGATTTCAGAAACAAGAGTTGTTTGAGAATTCCAATATTATTTGGTTCAACTGATGACTAGGCAGAGATTGAGGGTACATTTAAAATAATTAGAACAACATTTTATAATGAGAAAATAAAAGTTAATTATGAAGCACATTACGACGAATACGCATAAGCTTTACAAGCCTGCTAAAATTGAAATAATTGCCGTATCAGTTGCACCAGAGTGATTTAAATCCCGATTGAAAATCAGCCCCAAAAACGTCTGTTTATTTTACTTAATTTCCACGTAAAATAATACGCTTGTGGGGTCATTTTGTTTACTAGAAATCACTGTTAGTAAACCTCTGATAAGAACTTGCACGATCTTATAGTAGTATTGTATAGATTGTGCTTGCTGCTAGCAACGTTCCAGTTCTCAGGGTACCTATTTCGTGCAATATATTGGCAACGCGGAAAAGGATACGAAAAAAGAGAACAAAAGCATCGTTCATTGGGCACGAGTTCATTTCACCCTCTGCTCCCTCCGCGGACAACGACTAATGTGGAATCCACATTAATCTAAAAAGTAATTAGTTTCGGAGAAATACTGTAGCCACGTAAATTATTAATGTATAATTTCCAGTGCTACCCCGGACACGGACTAGTTATTTACGGCGAGCGAAAAGAAGGGAAGCAATAAGAAGAAGAAGCTACCGCGGCGAAGGGAATGACACACGACTATAACTCCGGGAGGAACTGTCGAAAATTCGGGGGCAGATAATCCGGCTCGGGTCGGACGGGGGGGGGGGGGNGAGGAGGGGAAAAATGCAACTGGAAGACACCTCGAGAGTGGACGATGGTGAGATAAGAGGACTTGTGCGGACAACTCACCTGCTGGATTTGCACCTGTCCGAAGGAAGTTGTGTATTATGTCAAAAGCTTACACCTGCTTGCAAGGAGTCTAATAAGTTATTACGAGCCTCCGTCCGACTCCGAGAGGCGACCGCGCTTGTGGCGATGTGGCCTCTCCTGCCACCACTGGGTGTCCCCAAAATTGCGGTTGCTTAGCTGGGGTTTTGAGATTTTCTTTAAACCTACCTACGCTTGAAATCTCATTTGAAATGGACTGTGGTATAATGGGAGATCCGAAAGCCCCACATCATCCCTATGAAATGCTGCCTTTTTGGGAAGAGGTCAATCTAAAAGTTGGAGAATCCAAAAAGTCGTATCCTCTGACCTAAGAGCAATCAAAGAAATTTTAAGTCTCCATTTAAATTTTTCAGAAGTTAGAGGGGTAATGCGTGTTGCTGATGGTGTGGGACTTTTGGATCATTCTGTATAAATTTAAAATACCACGCAATTTCATCCAGTGAACGGTTTTCAATTCACGTGAGAAGTTCTAAAAGAGCTTACAATCATAGACGGTTTTGAAGATGCGTTCGATGCAGCCCTAGCCACTCACAGCACTCCTCTGCTTCCAGCACAGAGTGAAATTAATGGCTTTTGTTTCTACTTCCTATAAATCGAATCCTATTCACATTTTAGGAGGTGGTGAGCGTGGGTTGTGAAAATGTTGCGTTTGGAGTTCAAAAAATGTATGTTTGAGAAAAAAAAAACACGTTGATGTAAGAATAATTTGCCATATTGAGGGCAGAAAACTTCCAGATTGTGCTGCATTTGTACACAGTCTTTTAATAATAAGGTAAACCGCTCGTAACTTATCCTTCAAAACAAGGAAAAATATCGAAAAAGATCTTATGATCCAATTTTTGGAATAAACTTGAAAAAAATGGGCCCGCCAAAAATTGTGTCTTTTCGCGTGATCGGTCGCACATGGTTTTAAGTTGCATCGAAAAACTGTGAATTTATATTGCGATCCTCGAAATTTACAATCCTTTCATGCTGGATATACAATCCATGAGCCTTGGAGGCACCCGGTGTCTGGACCTCAGAGAATGTCGAATTTTTCGCGCCCGCGAACAAAAGGCACGGCACGAGCCTCTCGTGTAGAATTCGTTGTCTACCTGACATAAGGGCGTAACTACACTCTGCAATGAACCCTGTCTCCCATACAATTCGATGTTTTTCTGGGCTCATCTCAATGTGTAGTTACGCCCTTATGTCAGCCAAGCGACGAATTAGCGGCAAAGAGACTCGGGAGACTTAATTAATTCATCATTCAGGCTGCCTGAAATTCTGGTGACGATAAGTGGCACCGATCACCGGGGTCTCGCCCCCTCCGAAAGGATGCTTCAAATAGTAGTTCTTATACCACTAAAAACCTAGTTTCATCTACGTTACTTCCTCTCAAGAGAGCCACACTGTTACCCATAACTGGAGTTCCATCCTTGACCCGATAAAATCCGGTGATTCACACACTGGAAAAAAGTAGCTTCGATCCCTCAGGCCCTCAGTCAAGCAAACTGATCTCTTCAGTTCACTAATTCGAAAATTCACACTGGAAAAAACAGTTGCTTGGGCTCTAGTCCAGACTCTTAAAAACATGGACAAGAAAAAATACTCTTGATTCAATCCGATTCTTCCTTGAATCGAAGAGCCAAGTCTCTTGATTTAGTCGAATTTTCATTTTATTCAAACAAAAAAAACGATTGAATCGAGAATTTTTTTTTTTTTTTTTTTTTTTTTTTTTTTTTTTTTGTCAATGTTTTTAACAGTCTGGACTTTAGATCCAAGCGACTTTTTTCCAGTGAAAGATCAGGAGAAGGATTCAAAGTAGAAGATCTTGAACTTCAAATCTGAAATTTGTAAACAATTTCATTAAGGTCTCTAAAGCAATGTTATTCTAGGGCTGAAAAACATTCCCTTATAAAATCTTTAATTTCCAGGAAAGTAATGAACATTTGGCCTCTACATTTTTAGATGCTTTGGATTAAATTGAGGACAAATTCTTTGAAAAATTGAAAGAAATTAAGATACTCATCAATTTTTCTTCTGATTCGTGGTTTATTCAAGGAAATTCGGCAATGCTTGAAGGTGCATACAGCGTTTTTCCTTAGCACGTGGTGATCGTGAACTTAAAATTCCGTCACCAAGTACGCATCTGGGAGGGGGTGTTAGGTGGATCGCGGTTGTCGGTTTGGCCCCGGATCGTAGAGATCTGGGAAGCAGGAGTAGTTTGTCTCAGCACGAACACGAGACAGTCGCACGGGTAATGACAGCGACATTACAGATTGGCTTCCAAGCTCCGGTATCCGGCATTTCGCTGCAAGTGTCGCCCATCCTTCGCCATCCGATCAAACCCAATAAATTATGACCTCAGCGCAGCAGTGACACACCGGCCTCCGTGATTCAAATCGCAGCTTCCACCAATGACGTCACGAGAATCTGTAGTCTTTTCGCGCTGGTTGCCGCTGTGTCGTGAAAACCGCCGAGGCTCTCCTACTCATAAAAAAACGTTTCTCCTTCCCAGGCTTGCAAAATGAACAACAATTCTGCCGCACTACGGAAAAACGGCGTATGAGCCTTCAGACTGACGTTGCCATATTTTCTTCAATAAAAATGAGTTTATTGGGAAAGTTCCTATAATTTTTCTTCAACATTTTCAGATAATTTTGTTCTCAATTTAATTTTACATGTATAAGAGTCGCTCTCACAGCGCTCTCTGGCGCTTTGCGACGCCTAACCGCCACAAAACTCGGTCCTCCTACAACCCATCAAGGAGTTGGCAGACTGTTCATATCTTATAAAACCCCTTGTCGCCACCCTCTCACCGGGTGTCCCCCTCGTCTCCTCCTAGGAGAAACCCAATCAAACAATTGGGCATGCGATCACACAATTTAATCGTGAATATCTAAAAATTTCAAGAAGAAGTAAGCACAATTTTCTTCGAAAATACATATTTGATCCGGACAAATTTGGCAACTCTCGAAAGTTGATATGACGCTTTTCCTTGACAGAATTCATTTTCGTCATTCAATTTGAGCGGTGGGCTTTCCGAGGATGACTCCGTCCGAAAACCTGGATACTGCACTAGGCAGGGCAACGAATTGGCGACGCGGTCTCGCACTTATCCGGAGCCTCCATCCGGTCGGACCGGGTCCTGTAACTGGAACCCGGTCGAATCCAGACTCCTATACATCTCGCGCGGGACAGAAAACGTAGGAACACGAGACTGATTTAATTTAAATAAGCGCTCGGAAACGTGTAATTCTCCTATTCCCGGAGTCACTTTGTCTATCGCGACATGAAACGGTTGTTGCTTGGTCCATGTTCATTCCGAGCTGGTCACTCTTGAAAACGCTCGAAAATCTGTTCTCCCTCGCTCCTGTCTACTCGAGTCTCTCACCCATCTTGGGAGCTTCACCACGCACACTTATCACGGACGGAGAAGGAGCATGTCATAAAGGGTCGTCTCTAATTTACGTAACGCACTTTTTCGGCAGTTTTGACGGGACCGCCCCTCCTGACCCTCAAACGATGACTCTGTTGCGAACATTTGCACTGGAAAAAAAAAACACATTGGATCTAGATTCCAGACTCTTAAAAACGTCGACAAGAAAAAATACTCTGGATTCAATCGGATTTTTGCTGAAATCAAGAACCAAGCCTCCTAATTTGAGCGGATTTCCTTTTGATTTAAGCAAAAATCTGATTGAATCAAGAGTATTTTTTCTTGTCATGTTTTCAAGAGTCTGGACTCTAGATCCAATGTGTTTTTTTTTCCAGTATGCCAAAAGAGGAGTCACTCCTTTTGGAAGATTCACTGAAAAAAAAGTCGCTTGGATCTAGAGTCCAGACTATTAATGACATCGACATGAAAAAATACTCTTGATTCAATACGATTTTTTCTGAAATCGAGGAGCCGAGCCTCATGATCTAGGCGGATTTCCTTTTGATTCAAGAAAAAAGTCCGATTGAATCAAGAGTATTTTTTTTTTGTTAATGTTTTTAAGAGTTTGGACTCTAGATCTAAGTGACTTTTTTTCCAGTGTTGCTAAAAAACGCGCTCGAAGAGCGTCGCAAAGAAAATGGGACATGCGCGCTTGATACTTGGATATTGTTTGGTTAAACTGTATCTCAAATAGATGTAGGAATTGCTGGTAACAAGCGCGAGGTTACAACAGGAGGGACAGTCGCGAAGCATGTCACAAGGCACCATTCCAGTGAGCGATGTGACGACAATTTCGTACGTGCGGTGACAATCAAAATCAAGGCTCTCAGCAAATTTACGGAGGAGCAAAAAAGTGGGGGGAGGAGAGGGGTCTAATTAATTTCGAGGCAATTAGAGGCAAGTCGGTTCTCACGGATGGCGTATCGGGGAGGGATGAGCGGCGTAAGAGGAAAGGGGGGCATTGAAGGGTTCTTGTGCGGGGGATCGGCCGGGTTATAGGGGTTGCGACCCCCCAGATGGAGCCAAGTGAAACGCGATAAGGCGAGGCTCCCTTTTGTTGCTCCTACCACCTTCCACCGTCGTGGGAAGATGATCTTCGTATGCGGCGACGTCGTACGTGTCCTCTCGTTTTTTGCCATCTCGCGTCCTACTTGCTCGTTGCAAAATTTATGATCCTGCCTACATTTTCGTGTCCATAAATTTGCCTTTAAATAGGAGTACAGACATATTTTGACAAAAACCACTACTGTAAACATATTTATAAAACAAAAATACCAATAATGATTAAAAAACGCATGGAATATTAAAAAATTCCCTTCTTCCTGCTCCCTACAATCGATAGATGTCCACATTAAGTGGCAATTTTGGTCCTTTTTGAATGACTAAGCGCATTTTTCAAGATTTTGTGAAATGTTCTTCACCTTGAGGTAAACATGTTTTCTCTTAACAACTTCTGTCCCCCCCCCCTCGCCTTTAAGATTTGAATGCAATGACGGCTCTGAAATTTGAGTATGAAAACGAGTCTCTACCCTTTGTGTAACATCAACGTTAGTACAAAACAATTTATCTGGATATTTATGCATCCTCAATTTTCAAATTCATGGTAAGCCGTGACTACACCTTGCAGTCGCCGAAAATAAGGTAATTTTTGGACGGAGGGGTGCGATTAGAAAAGAGCCTTATTTTTCGTCTGATTTGAGGCTCACGGTGCGTGAACGCCATCCGCTGATCCTGTATAATTATTTCACTCCGGCCAAGACGTGAAAAAGCATTTCAAAACGGAGCAGCGGAGTGCTCGGTAACCGTTGCGCAAACCGAGTGGACAACGGTGAAAAAAAAGATGGAGGAGAAGATAGAATTTCAAAACCAAGAGACACACGCACTTACGCAGTTGAGCCGACGCTTACGCGAGGCAGAGGATAATCATTTCCATAAACATAATTACGGGTTTAAATTCGTTGGGTCGGAGCGCGGGGGGAGGGGGAGGACTAACGGCGGGGGCATTGAAGGATACTGGTCGACCGGTCAGTCAGTCGGTGATAAGTAATTAAAAAATCAGAATAAAAATTAATTAACAAACAAAACATCGGGAGAGTGCGGGGGAATAATTGCGGATAATTATCGCGAGCGAGAAATGTGAAACTGGCACGTAGTGCGGGGGAGGATATGCGATCGGGTGGGGGTGAGCGCGGGGGGTGGGCGGGGAGGTGGGGGCTGATAGGCCATAAATAATAAAAAAGGAAAGTGGACGAAGGATGACGTCAGATGGAGCGAGCAACGGATGTTTGAGTGCTCGGGACATGGTGAGCGGTTTCGGTGGATGATGCTTTGATGCGTTGCGTTCCGCGGAGCCGGGCTAATAGAACGCTACTTCCCGGACTACTAATCGCGGGCGCTGATTGGTCCGAGTCATGCGTGCGTAACCTCATGGAAATGCCCATATTTATTTCGAAAAAAACCCGAGTCTTTCCTCTCGGATCACATGCAGCCGCAGCCATGGCTACCCGCTCGCGCTATTGTTACGAGTCGGCTCACTAATATCAATATAATTGCCTTTCCTCCGTTTTGCCGTGCGCGACGGGAAAAATTAAAATGGCTTCTTTAATTGTATTTTAATAAATGGGTTACATGACAGCCTGACCGCAGTTGAATGAGAGCCAGGAAAAATGGTCGATGTCCGTTTCTGCGTGTCATGTGCGACGTTACTGCGAATAATGCGGCCTACTCGTAACCAAGTGAGTGCTCGCACAACTTGCGGGCTTTAACATGGCGATGAAAATTGTATAACTTAAAGATATCCTCTTAAATTTAAGGATTTCCTTCGACTTCAAAAATCATGATTTGTATTTATTATTTACAGGCGCGAAAAGACTTTTTTATGGTTAAATAAAAAAAAAGAGATAGGTCAGGGGCTCAAATGCCGGTAATGACGTTAACTTGTTAAAGCGCTGACGAGTGAATTCGCTGAAATAGATTCTACTCGGCCTTTATCTGTGCCTTGAGAGCGTAGGCATGGATTAGTATAACCTCTCTCAATAAACCAGTCCATAGGTGACCGTGGACTGTAGCCAAGTGAATCCTTCAAACAAAGAATATCCCTTCCTCCCTCGAAGGTGCAAATGTAGAATCAGGTAATCTCGCAATCGTGTGAACATGTTTTCATCATTGGTTTGCAAAAAAACGTCTGTTTCCTCATGAGCGAAGAAACTTAATGTTTCAAAAAAAAAAAAAAAAAAAAAANAAAAAAAAAAAAAAAAAAAAAAAAAAAAAAAAAAAAAAAAAAAAAAAAAAAAAAAAAAAAAAAAAAAGAGAGAACCAATCTCAGGGCAGAGAAAAGAGAAGGAAAAATAAAAAATGGTCGCTAATAAACGGCGCTTGCTTGCCGTTTCTAAAAATCGAAGGTACGAGCGTGGGCGTTGCTCCAAAACGGAGCTGCTAAGCGTCTGTGCTCTCTTGATGTGGGAGGTTAAAGCCGTGGGTCACTCCACGAGGCCTTAAAAGAGCATCCGCCGGGTACCGGGCATGGGACACCGTGGTCCAACCACTAATGAAATAAAGAATGCGTCGCGCGGCGCGCGGCGTGCATGTTAATACGGATCCAACTAGTTGTTCTTCAATGGGGCATGGAGCCGATTGCGAAATGATAATTTAAACCAAACTTGAATGGAGCAAAGCAGGAGCCGGAGCCGGAGCAGGAGCAGCGTAAGCTCTGAGTTATCAATGGTGGGACTATTTGTCCAAACATAACACATCTGCGCAGGCTCGCACCTTGGAGGCACGTTTCTTGGACTTACTACGCATGCAAAAGTCGCTTGCGCCGCCGCGAATTCCAGCTTCAGCCACTTATCCACTGTTGCCAATGGACCACCAGAGAAGCCACGAATTCACGCATTCTCGCATGAATACCTCAACTTCAAAAGCCCTGTGTCCACTCGTCAAAAAGGCGTCAAAATGCAAGCTCTCGCTGGAAAAAAAACACATTGGATCTAGAGTCAGACTCTCGAAAACATTGACAAGAAAAAATACTCTTGATTCAATCAGATTTAAGCTTAAATCAAAAGGATAAATCCGCTCAAATTAAGAGGCTTGGTTCTTGATTTAAGCTAAAATCCGATTGAATCAAGAGTATTTTTTCTTGTCGATGTTTTTAAGAGTCCAGACTCTAGATCCAANATGTTTTTTTTTTTTTTTTTTTTTTTTTTTTTTTTTTTTTTTTTTTTTTTTTTTTAGTGCAAAGTGAATCGATAAATACGATCTGTTTGCGATTGTTGGTCAAAAAAGAGTCGCCCGCTCTATTTTTAGTTGCAACACTCATCAATCTCATTAAGTCCCCACTTTGAGCCACTTATTGTTGAAATCGATTCACTTTGAGCTTCCATTTTGACGCCATTTTAACGAGTGGAAATAGCACTGATATTTAGCGTAAAACAGGATTTGCGCATGATATCAACTCCTGATCAAGGTGATGACATTTTAATTCGACACCTATTACGAAAAATTTGAATTTCCCGCTCACATGAAAAACCAAATTCCTCCACTGCTGTCTTGGCAATTGTGGAAGCTTTTACTTTCGGGACTCCACCATTCAACTGTTGACTTACCTACCAGGTGGATGTTGAAACAACGAGTTGGGTATTTTGTTTCACAAACATACCCGAATTTGGCAAAATTGTTTGGCTCACATCACCCGAAGCTCATCATCCACCTGGTAGGTAGGTCAACAGCCAAAAGAAGGTGATGACTGTCGCTACCGCATTATGTGTTCATTCCTATGTGCAGTATTGAATCTTCAAAAGTAAAATTTTCCATCTGTCGCCAAAAGGGTCTCTCTAGGTATTTCTCTGCCTAGATTTCAACGTAGGCACGCAGACTCAAAAAACGTTCATAGTTCAAAAATCATGAAAAATGCAAAATGTTTGACCCATTGTTTCGTCTCTTTTCCTTTTCCTCCTCACGAGGAAGAGATGGGATTCCTTTCACGCATTTTGCGCAAAAAAGAAGAAAAAAGGCACAACTTGGCAAGTTTGTCTTGTTGTTGTTGATTGAGAACGATTTATAATCAGCTTACTCGCCGTATTTCTTCTGCGGCAGGATTACGTGTCGTCATGGACAAGTTGGCAACACCAATGAGGGTATGAGCACTACTCGTATTTTTCTTGTCACGTCTCGTAACACGATGAGACCATCAACGTGTGCTCGTATTTAAATCGTCGAAAAAATCAATTGTGTCTCGAAGAGACTGACGCATTAAAAGCTGCGGCAGTTGCTTTATAACTTGCTGAGATAATCAAAATCGATAATCATCTGATTGTGTCTGGTGAATCGAAACTTCTGTAATTCCTTCCCAAAATGCCCAGAGAGGAGGAAGTTTTGTGTAAGATAATTGTATCTGATGAGGGAGAACATGCGTAGGGACGGTCAGTTGTTCCTACAATTGGAAGTATGCTAAGGCTCCAACACAAATCGTTCGATACAGATCGTTTTTACAAATTATTTAAACTCAAAATCTTGTAATTAAGCTCGTATTTTCAAAGAAAAACACACATTCCTTGGTTAAAAAATGTCTAGTTGTAAAAAAACATGAATGTGAAATGGATTATACTCTAAATCTCAGTTAGTGTCAAAATTAAACACAGAGACTTAAACGCGCGTGTAAGAAAGCTAAACGAGATGAACATTACAGAAATGCCGTTGAATTTTACCATAATTTGTCATGAGCAATGATAAAAATGATATAATGGGCTGATCCTCAAAATGTGAGGCATTTTTCCACCATTTTTTTGCTCAAGCGGTTCGTCATCGAGTCGCCGAAAAACGGGTAGCAGCGGACTTGGGGAAAAGAGTTTCCCATTAGCGGAACCGGCGGCGATTTTTCAAGTTGACAACGTACAGTGCTTTTCCTCCATTTAAATCCATTGAAAATATCGATATTGGGTAATACAAGCAGCTTCACCAAGAATCGATTGTTTTAAATTAATTTAAATGGAGGAAAAACAGTGTTGCCAACTTTCAAGAATCGCCACTGGGCGAAGCATTTAAAATGGCAGGTCTTTGCATTAACCACTCAGGCGCACAGAACGCCTCACTCTGTTGCGATACTGAGGAGAAACACCCTATAAGCCCTCAGACGTTGCCAAATTTCTTCCGATAAATTACAAATTATTAGAGAAAATGGTAATATTTCTCTCCTGCTTATTTAGAGAAATGTCACACACCTTAGTCTATAGTATCTAAACATTTTAAAGAAGAATACTCATAAGTTTCCTCATAAATGAATGTTTTAAGTGGAAATTTGGCAGCGCCCGGATGTTCATACGGCGTTTTTTTAGCGCGACCCTTAAGGATTCAACATACGGAAAGATCCTCGAATAAGACGAAGAGGAGGCGGTAAAAACCCGCGGATTTGTGGAGAGCTTTGGAGCCGCCTCCCCGGTGCGGACACCTACGCCTACTCAAAGCTCGAATCGGGCATCCCACAATCTCGGCTCAACTCCTTGTGTTATGTGTGTTTTTTAGTTCTAAGAAACACTGACATAAGTGCCTAGTTTGCGTAATCACTTTTTCCCTGCACCTCGCTGTACGCTGCCGGGCTGAGGAAGAACGCCGTACGAACATCCGAGAGTTGCCAGATTTCCTTCGATAAAATGTTCATTCTTGAGGAAAGTTATCAATATTTTCCTTCGAAATTTTCTGGAACTTTAGAAGAAATTGCGAACAAAATTATCTAAAAAAATGGAAGGACAACGTTCATAAGTTTAGCAGAAAATTCGTGTTTTATGCGGGGAAGTTTGGCAACGTCTGAAGGCTCATACGGCGTTTTCCTGAGGACGGGAGTACAGAGCCCGGGCCTGGGGCCGCGCCGTGGAGTCTCCGCGTCTTCGTTCTCCGCGTCCGCGGCTCACCATTTTCTTTTATTCTTCACGATTCCATTCCCACCATTGTTCCGAACGCCCGTGTTCACCGAGCGGGAGCCTCCCGAGCACGCCACTTTTATGCCTCTCGTCTCCCGATCCGTCGTTGCTAAATCCGCGGCAAAATTCGAATCCCTGTAGAGCCCCCTTCAGGGAACTATCCGTCCCCTCGGGATCTGGACACGAACCGGTTGCGAGGCTAAAATGATCGATTACCGATTCCCCCATTAGAAGCTATGGTAATGTATCGATTATTAAGGTGTTCACTGGAGAAAAAAAAAAACTCATTGGATCTAGAGTCCAGACTCTTAAAAAGATAGAATAGACAAGAAAAATACTCTTGATTCAATCAGATTTAACCTTAAATCAAGAACCAAGCCTCTTAATTTGAGCGGATTTCCTTTTGATCTAAGCTTAAATCTGATTGTACCAAGAGTCCTTTTCTTGTCAATGTTTTCAAGAGTCTGGACTCTAGATCCAACGTGTTTTTTTCTGGTGTTTGTTGCGAACACCTTACTCATCGATCCTTTTCCATGGGTTTACATGGCAGATCGATCAATATATTGCAGAGCACGCCACGACACTGAAAAAAACCTATAGATTTTATGACTAAATTAGATCACATTTTGTGATAAGGAACTAGGATTTTTTGACTCGTCCAGAAAAGTACCTATCTGCATTTGGAACATCGAAAAGGGAGAGAAGGAGGAGGAAAAAGAAGCGGAAAAAAGGGGTTGAAGAAGAAGAAAAGTTATGAAAGGAACAAAAAGGAGGAATATGAAGAATATAAGAGAAGGAACAAGAAAAGGATAAAGGAGAGAGGATAAAAGCGGATGAACACGAAAATGTAGATATAGGAGATACAACAAGGATAGAGAAAAAATGAGAGGAAAATGAAAAAGATGAAGAAAAATAAGTAAAGAAAGAGAAATAAAAAATAGAAAGAAAAGAAAAGGTAAAAAATAAGAACAGATTAACTTGAAAAAACCTGGCTCTCCGAAACGTAGCTGCCTTCCGCAGCAATCTCTTCAACCTGTTTCCACCCTCTGATAGATTTAAATTCCGTAATTCCGTTGAGATCTGTCACCCATGTGGCAAAAGGACCTTTTCTACGGGTGCGCCTACACCGCTCTGCTGTAAGCACCTAATTTAAGCGGCAAAATAATTGGACGAAGTAAAAACTGACATCTGAGCAAGTTTCAGGAGCCTCACTCTTTACGGTTGTGCTTGACCGCAGCGATTCGTGAGTTCACGTGACTATTTTGCATCGTCTTGCTGGGCTCAATAGAGTATTGAAAACATTACACAGTGAAATAATTTAGCCGTAAACTGCCCATGAAAATGACAATTTTCATGAACCAATGAAAAAAATCTAAAGGACCACATCGAACCAACCAATTGGTCCCAAACTGGACGCACGACAGTTTTCTGATCCTCTTAATAAAAGAAAATGGAAGTTAGTGGCAAAATATCCTCACAAATCTTCATTTTCAGGACGAAGGGACGTAAGTCCATTCCAAGGTTGCCAAATTAAATAAAAAATTCGATTCTACTCTTGAATGTACCCGAGCAATTTTTGTCCAAGATTTATGTCTGTGAAGTTAGCACCCCCACTTTTAAAATTTGCAATTTTCTCTTTTGCTCATCATTGCTCATCATTTGCTCACCTCAAAAATCGCTTTCATTTTTTTTGCTCAGGCTTGTACTCCCCACAAATCGAACTTGAACTTTCAGAGAGGTCATTGACCCTAGCACCCCCACTTTGTCCGATCAACCTGAAAATGGTCTCAAACGACGCAGAATCATTTGCTCACCTTTGCTCGGGCCTTAGTTTTCGTTGCTCACCTCCCCCCTCCCCCCCCAAAACGAAAGGCGGCATTTTGGGAAGATCAAAGCCAGCACCCCCACTTGGTCCGATCGAGCTGAAATTGGTGTCAAACGACGCAGAATCATTTGCTCACCTTTGCTCAGGCCTTAGTTTTCGTTGCTCACCTCCCCCCTCCCCCCCAAAACGAATGGCGGCATTTTGGGGAGATCAAAGCCAGTACCCCCACATGGTCCGATGGAGCTGAAATTGGTGTCAAACGACGCAGAATCATTTGCTCACCTTTGCTCAGGCCTTAGTTTTCGTTGTTCACCTCCCCCCTCCCCCCCAAAATGAAAGGCGGAATTTTAGGGAGATCAAAGCCAGCACCCCCACTTGGTCCGATGGAGCTGAAATTGGTGTCAAACGACGCAGAATCATTTGCTCACCTTTGCTCAGGCCTTAGTTTTCGGTAAAATATAGCGTATGAGACTTCTATCGCTGCTAAGACTTCGGAAAAACTGCACTTTTTTTACCCTGTGGCCTCCTGGAGGGGAATCCGGCAAGTATAGTACCTATCCCTACTAGGCGAATTTGGAACTTATGATTTAAGCTTTCTCTGAGCTCAAACCTCAATGTCTCTTTACTTCTTTCAATTGTACTTCATTGATAGTGAAACTTACCTTCCACAACAGTTTTCCACTGTTTTGCACATTCATTGATGTGATGACCAACATATCGTATTAAAATTTCATTTTTGGTTTATAAATTAGCATCAGTTAGCGTCAGGGTCGGACTGGCCATAAGGCCAATCTACCCTTGGCAGATACGCCCCCTTTGCGCGCCGAAAATGTGCCCCTCTTACAGATAGCAAAATAAGAAGAAAAAAAATTACGACCGAGAATATTAGAGAAGAATTTCTTAAATGAACGGAAGAAGAGAGAGTTAGGAGTAAAGAAAGGTGCTTTAACGCATGACAGTGGTGAACAGAGGTCCAAGAACTACTTTCTGAAGCGTAAACAATTTTCTGTGAAATTTTCACCTTCATACAGGCTCTTTATCATCCCCCTCCTTCTATCACTATGTGTTACTCCCTTAGGAGCGATGGTCGGCTCGATTTTTAGGCATACTCATCCTTTATAGACCTCTTAAGAGACCTTTAAACATATTTCCTCCTTTTCAAATGACTATTGATTTGGACATACCATAGCATAGCTCGGGCAAATTTAACCTTAATTTATCTCGAAATTTAAAAATAATAGACATCTAAAATGTAAACGCAATACAACTATTCGCGCAAGATGGATGTCCACATTGCATATGAAAAATGTAAGACGCGATGCCATGAGTCGTGAACTCGCAATGCTGTGCTCTAGTGTGAAGCAACATTACAAATAACACAAATGCAAACAAACACAATTGGAAATAAAGCGAGGGAAAGGATGCGCGTTAACGACGGCGCAGAGATACAACTATTCGTACTTGACGGACGTCCGTGCTGCATCTGAAAAATTGAAGGCGCGATGACGCCAAGCGTGAGCTCTCAATGCTGGCTTAACGTTCAATTTCGCAATTTTTACTCCGAGCGATCAAGAAACTTTGAACCTGAAAATAGCGTAAACTAGTGATGATTTGCCAAAATTTTCTGAACCCCTCTCCTCGTAGGAATTGCCCTACCATGAAATATCACATCACGCACCTTGAACCAGCCAAGAGTCTACGCCCTCAGATGCGAGCTAGTCCGACCCTCGTTACCGGTGATGATTTTAATGAAACACAAATAAACACAAAAAGTCAATGAACAAGAGGTTTTAGAGCCAAAAAAATGGGAACCTCGCAATCTTTTCAACTTCTTTTTTAATTTCAAAGTGTTCTCGCTTTTGCTGCGCCATCCTCAATCATAGTGTTTCTCCGTGTTCAGCTGTTAGCGCTCCGTTTTCATGTCGCGCGAAAGATTTTCCGTCTTTTTCCGATGGCAATCAGATGAGCAAAATGTGAAAAATTAATCTCTCATCATAAAAAATAACAACTGATAAGTTTCTTGAGCACTTAGAAAATACGATGTTCCGGCGCTGTGCGCTTAGTTTTTTCGGCCAGACTGTTAGACCGCTTTCGTGAGGACGCCTTATCTGCTGCCTTTGGTATTCCGTCCTTTTTTTTTGGGGGGGGGGAAGCGAGGAATGAGCAACGAAAACCAAGGGCTGAGGTAGCAAGGTAAGCAGAGGTAAGCAAATGATTCTGCGTCGTTTGACACCAATTTCAGCTCCATCGGACCATGTGGGGGTACTGGCTTTGATCTCCCCAAAATGCCATCCTTCATTTTGGGGGGGAGGTGCGCTACAAAAACTAAGGCCTGAGTAAAGGTGAGCAAACGATTCTGCGTCGTTTGACACCAATTTCAGCTTGATCGGACCAAGTGGGGGTGCTGGCTTTGATCTCCCCAAAATGCCGCCTTTCGTTTTGGGGGGGAGGGGGGAGGTGAGCAACGAAAACTAAGGCCTGAGCAAAGGTGAGCAAATGATTCTGCGTCGTTTGAGACCATTTTCAGGTTGATCGGACAAAGTGGGGGTGCTAGGGTCAATGACCTCTCTGAAAGTTCAAGTTCGATTTGTGGGGAGTACAAGCCTGAGGAAAAAGAAATGAAAGCGATTTTTGAGGTGAGCAAATGATGAGCAATGATGAGCAAAAGAGAAAATTGCAAATTTTAAAAGTGGGGGTGCTAACTTCACAGACATCAAGAATTGCCAGATTTTTGCGTGCGATCAGATGAAAAATCAGTGATATTTTCAGATAAAAATGCCTAATATTCTCGTAGTATAAATGAAATTTACAAAGGGAAATGCGGCAACATTGAAATGTAGTTATGTTCTTTAGTGATGGAAAAGACGAAATGTCGGATACTTTTCGAGGATCCAAAGCTTTACTCTGATTTACGGAGAGCTCGAGGAGGACTATGCACTGGGTCTCTCGATGCGTTTACGTTAACATCTGCAATTATCCAGTGGCGAGGCGTGAATGATCAATTATCGATATTTCCGCATTTGAAGCTATGGTAAAGAATCGATTATTAAGGTGCTCGTTGCAAACACCCTGTTTATCAATACTTTTCCATAGTTTTAGATGGTAGATCAATCGATATATCGCAAAACACGCCACGCCACTACAATTATCGTCGCTCCTCTTACGTAAGGGGGTATCGCAATTTCTACTCGAGCCCCAGAAAGTATAGAGTTATACGGAGAACAGGGCTCACGTAGAAATCGAGGGTGCGGTGGCGTTTGCGGACGTGGCGTTTGCGGATTCTGAGAATCGGGTGGCGTTTGCGGATTCTCATATTTTGACGGTGGCGATTGCGGACAGGCGGAACAGGGCCGGTGGCGATTGCGGACCAGAGAATTTCGGCGGTGGCGATTGCGGACGGAGGGGTAGGCACCTACATATGCTGCCCCCCACCCCTGTTTGCACTGTGTACCAGAGGAAAGAATGGGACACAAGATAAGGTACTGGATTGAACTGAAACTGACGATTTTTCAGTTTCTTGCGAAATCTGATACGCCTTTTTTAAAAATTTACTATGTATGTTCACTGCTCATATGTTTTTATACTAATATAATACTAATTTTTAATACTAATATTTTTTTCATTCTACATCCACGAAAAGGAATCCAGAGCCTCTCCGGTAATTTTTCTCTTCAATATACAGCGCAGGGGTGGGGGGCAGCATATGTAGGTGCCTTCCCCTCCATCCGCAATCGCCACCGCCGAAATTCTCTGGTCCGCAATCGCCACCGGCCCTGTTCCGCCTGTCCGCAATCGCCACCGTCAAAATATGAGAATCCGCAAACGCCACCTGATTCTTAGAATCCGCAAACGCCACGTCCGCAAACGCCACCGCACCAAATCGAGATACGTTCTTACGTCAGAGAAGCGACACTATAGCTATGGAGGAAACGTCCAGCTCAATTATGAAACTTATGATAGCATGACTCTCCGCAGCGCCGCTCGGAAGCGTTTCGTACCGTCTCGAAAAACGGCACTCTTAGTAACTGCGGTCCAAGTCGCGGAGCATAAATTTAATTAAAGGATGGCGAGGTTCCCTAGAAATAGCTAATGTAAACACTGGTTGAGAAAACGTGCAATTTTCACGGTGAACCGTACAATGTTATGCATTAAGCTCACCGATAAACATTCGTAAAAGCTCCTTTTCCGAGGAACCTGACTCTGCTTCCTGCTTAAGACTAGCTGATTTTTAAGTACTTCTTTCATTCTCATTTTCATGCGATACCTTTTCTTGGGTGTTTCATTTGGTTCTGAAAAGTATGTTTTGACGGTTGGGAGGTCGAAGAAAAACTGACGTTGAACCAACGTGTTGTACCATTTATATTTCTACCCTATTATTGCGGTCATTGTTATTATTAAATTGAGTTTTTGCCCTGATTCCCACCTCAGTCATGTTGCATGCGCATTGTTTTGTTTTAATTTTTAAATTTTAGCATTTGTTCCAGTTGAGAATGGGCAAGTAAATAGACCGAAACGTTGCATTTATTCACTCAATGCTCAGCCTTGTAAACCCATTTTTTTGTATTTTATCGTTACTATTAAATCAAGGGTTCAAATCAAATAAGACTAATTTGGTAATGTTGACGACATTGTTTTTCAGTTCGGAATATTTAAAGGCACGAATCCGAATCGCAAGAGGCTCCTGCAGAAACTGGCAAAATGAAGCTTCTCTTGCATAAAAATAAAACGAATTGCACTCAGAACGTATACTAATGTACTACGCGAATAGGAATATGTATCATTAAAAAAAAGACAATCCCAGCGGAGTAACATGATATTTTAACAGGAGCGGCGGGCGGAAGGGGTGGGGGCGGGGGCCGAAGCGAGCGCGCGGGGACATGAGTCGCATCGGCCGCCATTGAAAAATGACATAAAAAAATCGTGGCTCTCTATAAAATTTATCACGTGATAGTTTTAAGAAAAGGGGATCAGCTTTGAGACGTGGTCGCAATATGCCGCACTGTGCCCTCACGTGGGATAAATTTATCTGCGCTTCATATCACTACACATTACGATTCATCATCAAAACCGTATAGGCGGCAATTTCAGTATGCGCGGATATCAAGTCCGCAACTCATCCGAGGTTTATTTTCAGCTCATGAGAGGACCTTAATATAATTTTTTAAAAAAAATTTATTTTTTTTTAAATTTTTTTTTTTGCCTCCTCATGTTTTCATCCGAATTTTATCGGTGACTGACGCGAAGAAGTCTTAATTGCGCGTTCCCTACATCATTAAAATATTTAATACTGTCTTCACAATTAAAAACGTTTTAATAAAAGAATTTCTACTCGAACGAAGTAAAACGCGCAGCCATCGAAAAAATTGAAATTCTCCTTTTTCGAGGAAATTTTACGATGATTTAACAAATTGCGTTGCCGCAACTGCAGCTGTAAATTTTTAATTCTTATGTAAAGCCATCAATGTGTTTTATCCATTTAACCTGATCCAAAAGTAAATTAAGTTTGAACAATAAAATTGAGAAACTCACATTTTTGGTCTCGCGTTTAGAGTTTGATGTTTTCTTCGGCAAGAATGTCTTAATGACAGAAATCACAAAATTGTTCATTACCATACTCGAGCATTGGTCTCTTAAATGAGATACATCTCGCTCAAAGTGAAGAATCAATTCTAACACTGTAACGCCATTGTTCACATTCACCGAACTAAAAAAGGAACTATTTATTTGAATGGAACTATCCTGGAATGGAAAGATGCGCACTGAGAGCTCTTAAGTTGATTCGTAAAATTCGCGCGTGTGACTACAACGGTACATCCCCAACTAACTCCCCTGCCAAATAACCCTGCCAAATCAAAAGGTCCCATTTAAAGACCCAGTAGAGATGAAATGAAGTGAGGACATAGTTTTCTATATAATTTAATTAAATCAAATACTTGAATATCTTGTCGCATAATAATTATCGAGTATCGGATTTAAATTGGAATGTTTAACGAATGTAGAGGAAATATTTATGGATGTTGCGTCGGAGATAACGACGAAGAAGCAAGAGAGGGGGGTTGAAGAGCAGAGAGGACGGCAGGGGAGGGCTTGTCACTTTTAATGATCTGGAAAGAAAGCAAGAAAATCGGGCGTAAAAAAAGAGGAGAGAAAAAATCGGGAGGTAATTTAAGAGAATTTATTTTCTACGGAGTCAACCGCAATGTTTTACACCTTAGCCAACGTCCAATAAACAGGACTGAGCCGCAGTCGCGAGCGAGGGGGTGGGGAGGGGGGACCGGTCGTGCCCGGACTAGTCGCCAGGGAATTCGGTGCTCCGGGTCCTAAAACGACCCCGGAGTCGGGACTGGGGACCTCCGCGGTTTGATTAATTATTTTGTCAGTAAAGTCCGCGTGTAACAGATGTATGTAACGACGAAAAACAGTTGCTCATAAATATTCCGGGCCCGAAACCCACTCGCGTTTGTTCCCCGTGTCCACCTTGTCCACTCCTGGTTGCTGTCGCTGTTCTGGTTGCAGTCCGCTGGACAGTCGCGGGTCGGACGGACGCGACGCGATGCGACGGACAGCGCGCCCGATGGGGCCCGACCACCGCCGCACAGTGAATCCAGTCAATTGGAGAGGTCGGAAAAAAATTTCGAGACTTTCAACTCCGTTCATACACAACTTTGAGGCTCTGAAAGTGGCTCCATGGGTTTCCTCGTGCAATTTTCTTCCAGAAGCACCCCTTGAAAGTTAAAATGTGGCGAAATGAACAACAAAATTTGCAGTTTTAGTCAAAAACTTCATGTCCAACCTCTCGGATTGACAAGATCCATTGTGCGGCGAAGAGGCGAAGGAGAGGGAGTGGAGGCGGAGGGGAGGGAGAGGAGGCGGGCGTAGAGCAGCTATAAATACTCCTTCGCCGCTTGAATAAATTAACCTCACAAAAACAATGAAGTTGTAAACTAAGGTGTAGGATTAGGATTTTTCCCTCGGCCGCGCGCCCAAAAATTCGCGACGCGAGTAAATGAGGCGATTTTCGGTAAAACAGCGTATGAGACTGCCAACGCTGCTAAGATTTCGCAACGTAGTTCTCTAGATTTAAGTAACTTATCCGACTGTTTTGCTGAGAATTTTTCCCTGAATCTGCTCCGAGTTTTGTCCGACTATTGTAAAGTTACATGTCGACTGTGAGTGAATTTTATCTACCGAAAACGTTGTAAAAAATTCCACAATTTTGACAGCATTGCAATCCTCGTATGAGGACTTATCTGTAACAATAGTGGATGTGAAAAATTCCCTTTTCGAAACGCTCTTAAAAAACTGTTTTGTTCACACAAAAATTTAATATGTTTGGCTCTGGCATAATGTACAGATCTCGAAGATCACATCTCAAGTATTTTCTCAAAATTTTCTCGATGCCAAAACGGTTTTTTGAATGTGTATCGAAAAGGTAATTTTTCACATCCGCTATTATTACAGATAAGTCTTCATATGCCCTTTTACTGAAAAAGTCCTTATACATATATATGATTCGGCCTCTGCTACTCCTCTACAGCGCAGAGCTAGTAGTAACATATCCGTTCGAAAGTTGGATAAACGAAGCTCGCCGATTGGCTCTCGCTCTCCTCAGCGCGCGTATTATTAGCGCTGAAAGCATTAAATTTAGGAGCACCATACAGTGTAGAGAAAATGGCGTTTTCGGGATGAAGTTGCTAGATTCACTGAAATATCCGACACGCAATGGAGCATGCCACGAGAGTATTCGATGATACCTGACATCGTTGTGAGCGGGGCAAGTCGTTGAGTCAGCGAGAAGCACTCGGAATTCGCGGCTTGTGGCTTGCGTGCGTTTCAGTCGTTGGAGCGGCGAAGATGGTGGCCACGCGTTGCCGTTTGCACCCCGGGAAGTTGGGAATGAACGCGGGAATAACGCCAATCCTAGCGAAACTTGGCAGTCCTGGGAGAGCGCGAGAGGCAGGAATATTTCATGGGGCTTATCGCCTCCTGTATCTTCGTTATCAGTCGCGATTAAGGGTTGAAAAAGGGGGCAGGGAGGGAGGAGCCTCTCTCACCCTTATATCTCCACCCGTGAACCGTGTACAATTGGATTAGTTACCTGCGGAATGTAAATGGAGCGCTCGAACCACGAGCCGTGGTTCTGCTTTTGACATTATAATGGCCGGCCCTCGGCACAAAATTTGAGGATTTAATTGAAGCTTGGGTGGTGGAATATGCTTACACTGAAAATGAATCATAATATAAGATTGATTTTCAATTCCGCTAGATTTCAAGAGATACGCACATTTGTGGCTGAACTTATTCATAAATACTTTACAAAGAAAACTGTCTCATGTCATTATCACCATCCACCCCATTTCCTGAAATTTTCTGTCGCTGGTGGAAATTTCCAAGAACATAAGTGGGTCTTTTGTTTTTCCTCTTCTTTTACCCCCCATTTGTTGGATGGTATGGACATTTTAAATTAATTTTGGTAGCACCATAACTCAAGTAGGGGTAGTACCGCAACACGAGGACGGTAGTAACCTAGTTTGTTTGGGCACGACCACAAATAATTGGGCTACTAACATAATTAATTGGAAATTTCCAAGTTGGGACTTAATCTCTACCTCTTTTTTTGCGTATCCTAAGATTCAAAATTGACCTAAGATTAAAAATGTGATCGTCAGCGCCAGATTAAACACGCATATACACGGATGATCGTTTGAGCTGAAAATGATCGATTTCCGCAAACAAAAGGAAGCACTTAATCAACATCTTAATAAAACAATGTTACGATGAGAAAACTGCCGCAAATTTATAGCATTGTTGAGAAAAAAACCCGAAGAAACTGATGAATGATAAAATTATAGATAAATAAAAACAAAAAAACAGCAAAGCCTGATAAATAATGTGGCAAAATTCATACACCTGTGTTCGCAACTCGAGAGATCGCTAATCTACGTTTCGATTGACTCCCCGAGTATTGTTTAACAGGCTTGATCAATACAAAAAAAACCCAAAGTAAATGGAATCTAATAAAATTTGATTATCTCGATAAGATCTCGAGCAGATGAGCTCGGTGAAAGCAGTCAAGAAGATTTATGAGGGGGTATCAAAACAATGGAATGCCGAATGTCGATATAAACGCATTTTTCGATCGTAAAAAAATTTGACGGGAGTCCGAGGTTTCCTCGCTGTCAAGGAATCAAAATGCTCACACGCACATATCGACCCTTTTTTTTCGATGGTCGTTAAGGTCCACACGGAGCGAATGGCCACGCTCCTGTTTCGTACCACAATGGTCCGCTCAACTCGGGTGTGAAACAGAAATGGGAATAAAACTTTAACTCTCTACTGTATAAAAACACACTCACGCCTACAGAAGGGGTAAGGAATTCAAAAAATTAAAATGATAGTATTTAAGGGTTTGAATAAGCTGTATGATGTTACATTTTTGTTACGTGAAAGAAAAAATACTCATAGAAAAGCATACAAGTAAACTGTAAAAGTAGAATTAACATACTCGAAAATATGTTTACATACCATCCTTACCTCCCTTAAAAATTCAGCAGGTTGAAAATTTACTGTGAGAACTGAAGAAGGAGGACGAAGAGGAGAAAAAAACCCAACAAAAACTACAACAACAAAAATAATTGTAATAATAATTATGAAAACGATAACCATTATGATGACGACGATGACAACACCAAGGAAAAGGAAAACAGGAGGGCCAGAAGTACAGGAGAGCAATATTACAGAGAAAAGGAAGAATAAAAGGAAGAGAATATGAATAAAGAGGAAAATAAAAAAGGGTAAAAAAAAGAACAGTAAGCACAAAAGTAAGAAAAATGAGAAACAGAGGGAGAGGAGGGAGAGGAGTGAAAAAAAAGAGAATGAATGGAGTCAAAGATAGGAAATAAATATGGTACAGTCTCATTCATGAAAGTTATGCGATTCCACGTATCTCTCCTAATTCTATTAGAGCTAAGAATTTTCTCTCGTCCAGAAAAATCGAGCATCTGAGTGGAACTCAAACTATAGCATACTGTGGAAATACTCTATTTCAATCTTTACCTTCGACAAAGATGCGGTGTGGGGGATTCGCGAAGTGCCCTTCAAAAGCTCCACTAACCTTTCCGTAGTTGGTACGAAAAAGACAAGAGAAGGATGCGGGAATTTATGGGCCAAGCGAAGACCAAAGGAATAAGGGACCCGCGCGAGGGGCGGGGGAGGGGGTAATTGTGATCGAGTAGTTGTTTCCACTTTCCAGCAAATGATCAAGTATTGTATTCAAAGCAACCAACGGAGGCATTCATCATCGTAACCTAAGTGTTGAGCGCTTCCAGTCGAGGTTGCTAAAGGTCTCTCGAGCTCGGCTCGTACGGAAAGGGGCGTACTTGTCGAGGAGTTGAGACCCAGATTGGCAACATGTTTTGTCTCCGGAGCCCCCATTCTTTGTCCTGTGCATTCGTCCTCGTCGCGTGCTAAGCGATGCTGCTTTTCTTGAGACTTCATTTTTTTAAATTATTTTCCTTCGGTACATCATGAAACTCAAGAGAGGGAATAAATACTGCTGCGCTGAGAAAGAACGCCGTATGAGCCTTCAGACGTCTCCTCCGATAAAAACCGAATTTACTGGGAAAATTGCGGGTATTCTTTTCCAAAATTTTCAGACAATTTTGTACGCAACTTAATCTAAAGTATCTGAAAATTTCAAGGGAAAGTATGCATGAATGTTGTCAAAAATACATGTTTTATCGAGGGAAATTTGGCAACTCTTGAATGGTCATATACGGCGTTCTTCCTTAGCACGGTAGAATAGCTCCAGAACGACAAAAAACCTCGTAGAGAATGAGTTGATTTTTCTCATTCCTCAAGTCAAGTCCCCATTACTCCTGCCATTTGTACAATATTAGGGAGACTCAGAGGCTCTATTTCGACCAAATCACGACATTGATTGATGAGAAAAAATTAAAAATCAAATAAAATATAAAATCCGTGACTAAAAAAGAAATCAGTGATTCTTCATGATGAGAGCTTCGAGAAATATCTCAAATTTGGACCGTTCGGTAAAACTTTCTGAGATTACCCTTTTGTAATATTTCATAATTTAAAAGTGGTTACTCGAATCAATTCTATCGCGATTCCTACGTGTACTATATTCAGGGTAATGGTGGGGATCGATATTTTTCATGGATTTAAATGGAGGAATACAGTGTTGCTAACTCTCAAGAATCGCCACTGCTTAATATTATTATTTCGACACGAGGATCCCATGTTGCCTACGTCACGAAATGAAGGCGGAAATTGCAGGTAACATCGTAAATCAGTATTCATCTGCGTCAAAAGAAGAGAAATAATCTGAATATTCGAATGACCGTGCGAATATCCGACCAAAACTGACTCCGACCACATAATCATCACAAATCGAGGTGTCATAATTGATGTGACAAAACCTTGTGTAATGCACCGTGTTTGCATGCACTGCACGTGAGCGATGCCGCGGGTGCAGCCACTGGCTCAAAGCGCCCTTTACTCGTAAACTCAATTTCACGTGAGCCCTGAAGAGTATGGAGATCTACGAGCACCAGAGCTCATCTCAACAAGTAGCTGTGTTCAACGACGTATCCCGCAGTGCGGAAGCTCATTTGACTGGCCAAAACGCGAGCGCATCAAAATGCCTAATTAACAATCGAGTTTGATTCCATTCCTCGACGGAACAATATTAGCTAGACGATGGCCTCGAGGCCCGTGCGCACACCTCCGATTTCACACTTTCACCTACCCGCGGCAGAGGTGCTTAGGAGGTGTGAAGACATTTCTCCTTCCAAAATCGGTCTTCGGCTCAAACTGACCAAAGCCGGGATTCCCACGACTGACGCAATTACGCTAATTGGACGCAACGCATCTAACAGCTGTGTAGTAAAACCAGGCCTACCATTTTCTGGAGCTAGTCATTGCGCTGCCGTGCTAAGGAAGAACGCCGTATGAGCATTCGAGAGTTGCCAAATTTTCTTCCATAAAATGTTTATTTTTGAGGAAAGTTATGGAAATGTCCCTTTGAACTTTTCAGAAACTTTAGGTCAAATTGCGAGCAAAATTATCTAAAGAAATCAGAAGAAAATATTAATAAGTTTACCAGGAAATTTGTGTTTTATCCACGGAAATTTGGCAACACTTGAAGGCTCATACGGCGTTTTTCCTTAGCACGGCATGCGGCAGTACGGCTCGCAGTCGTGCGTTTACGGTCAGTTGATGCTTTCAAGCGTAATCCGTAACGCGGGTTCAAGCCTTCAATCCCGTTTAATTATTGTAACATCGTCGTTTGGTGCAGTAAAAGTATGACTTTGAGCAGTAAACACTGCGGAGCAATGTAGCATCTTGCATGGATAGACGCAAGCAAGAAAAATGCTCTCATTGTTACAATTTTTCTTCCAATAATGAGCATCTGAAAATTTTCAATCACGTTTCCAACGCCCTTTAAATCTCTTCATCTAATCACATTTTTGGGATTAAGATGATTCGATGGACGTCATATTTCGTGTCAACGACATGCGATCTATTGCATCGATTAGTTCCATGGTTTCAGCTATTTGTCGTTTTTATCGAATTTTGAGATCACATTTCTATTGCCAAGAAACTAAAGAATTGTCTTACCAAAGAAACATAAATTCAACGTAGGTAATAATGGCAAATGCAGTCGTGATATCCTTTAAAAAAAACTCTGCCGTTATTAAGTTGAATTCGTTTGTCAAAGGTAAGTGCATTTTCCTGTATCCTGACAACAGGAATGCGATCTTAAAATATGATGAAAATTAAATGTGGCTGAAAACATGGAACTGTTCAATGCAATATTTCGCATAACTTATGGCACGAATTATGACGTCCATTGCATCACCTTAAGATATTGTTTTGAGGGGTATGGGCACAGCCTTATTTCACAGAGCGCGGTCAAAATTCCAGAAACAGATCCAGAATGTAGTTGAGATTATCGTGCTTCGTTTTTGTCTCTTCTTCCTCTAAATGTAGGTATTTGGATTATTATTGAAAACACCGGTACGAATCTACCAATGGAAGGTAAAAGAAGGGGAGGCAGACCAGGGATCGCAGATTGCAATATTTTCATGCGGAATTTTGAACAACCTTGGGACGGTAAAATGTATCAGAATTACCTAATGCTTATAGGAGTCCGGAATGCATAATCCGAGTGCACTGTAAAGATATCTTACTATCCACCCAAGCTGCCAAACTTAAGCAGAATTGAGGCGGGTTTCGATATCCGTCAACAGTTGTCTGATGTGAAAAGTACAAATGATTAGAAAAGAAGCCTCAGAGATGGATCGAAGTTGACCAGGAATAGATTTATAAAAGCTCAGCAGTGCTTTTTGAATCTCGAAACTTTAAAATATCCTCGTTTAATTGAAGCCCGTTTGTACTCAAGCACCGAGGATAAATCTGTCATGCTCAATTTGACAACCCGACAAGAGAATATTTAGACCTATTAGACGCGCCGTGTTATTAGGGGCGTGCAGAAGGCATGGACAGGTATCATTCTCAATCCTCAAGTTATCCGTAGGGATGAAAGGTTTGCGCACTTTGGCAATGGCCGTTAAGCGTCTAAAAACGAAAATTCAACCACGAATTAATGAAACTTACGTCTTTATTCTAATTCCATATCATTACGAGCCCAGTCACGGCGGAATCTGCACTTGTCGGATGAGGCATCAGAAATCTGTTTTTTCTTACTACCACTACTGCCGTGCTAAGGAAGAACGCCGTATGAACCTTCAAGCGTTGCCAAATTTCCCTTGATAAAACACGAACTTCTTGGTCAACTTATGAATATTTTTCTCTCAATTTTTCAGAAAATTTTGCTCGCAATTCCACCGAAAAGCCCTGAAAATTTCAAGGGAAAATATTCATAAGTTTCCTCGGAAAAGAACATTTTCTCGAAGGAAATTTGGCAACTCTCGAATGTTCATACGGCGTTCTTCCTTAGCACGGCAGATATGGCGTAAATCTCAGACTACTTGGGATGGGTTGCTATGAAAGGGCTTTGAGGATTGAGGAGTCTCTCCAACGGGTGCATTAGGCGCCTGTTGAGGAGGCGGATGAGGGCTTCTTGCAAACAGTATAATTGAATACCGTACTCCGATTCGTCCAACGTATCATTTTCACGTGCACATACCCACAAACTAACCCGAGTTGCCTGTTTGACGAATCTGAGTTATCAGTTTTTCAGTGTCCTCCTGTAGGTGTATTTCCGATCCGGCACCATCTCTCGCAAATGAACCCGATCAAAATAAAGTCGGAATGCAACTTCGGCTCAATAAAGAGGCCGAACCAGTGATTTTTGCTCCTGGAGAGGGAAGTGACTTCCTTAAATTATTATCATAAACTGATGCTTTGCTGTCATTTCTCAGGGATAATGAGCGATGTCAGCTCACGAGACGATAAAGCACGGCATTTATTTTGAGAAATGACAACGCGGCGTCAACAGCATGGCGGCACAGACTATGGGAAATATAGAGGAATTAGCCCAACATACTTCGTCGCTGACTGTGCGTGAGCGCCGGTGGCCATTAATGATGGAAACATCTACTGTACAAGTAGCAGTGGATTTTACGGAAATTCCACAACTTACACGCTTGGGAATGTAATGGGCATGATGTCACACGTTCCTGTAAAAAGTGTTTGGGAATCGGCCATTAAAGTCCTTTTTACTCACAAAGACAATTTTTTTTGAAAAATGTTTGAGGAGCCTACCGAGGATAATCCTTTCTGCAATTGAATCGCATAGCGGAAACCATGCGAGTACAGTATTTTGAAGATCGCTTAATGTCATTTTGGCTGAGCAAATAACAATATGGGAACAGAAATAAAATCTAAACAATTTTAAGTAGAAAAACAGCACGGAAAAGGGAGAGCGCGGGGTTGTTGGATGATAGGGTATGGACATTTCCAATAAATTGTGGTAGTACCCAATAAATTAGGTTACTAACACAAATGTTGAAATATTAACCGAACTTGAGTTGCGGGACTACCACAATTAACTTTAAATGTACATTCACCCAACAAATTGGGGTGGTACCACAATTTTAGGGGATAACCCGTGACACTTTTTTCCCGTGAAATACTTATTGCCATTCTAAGTAAGTTTATAGACAAATATTAAAAAAAGTACTATTTGCACAATACTGTAATTGCGTTATGGTTCTCTCCTGCTAAATACAATCCATACGGTGAAGCTTGGACGCGGGGGCAATCAATGAAAAATTCAGGACGAAGGTAGAACTTTCGGGCAGTGCGGAAAACGAATCACAATGGCGCGCATATTAAACGACGGGGAGCTAATTTTGGACGATAATTAGCCTCTGCGGGTATTAACGTAATGCAGTGGCCAGCAAATGGACATGGGACACAACTCGCTTCAACACGGTGGCTCCGCGCCAAGAACCGCGTAACTCTATCATTGACTCAACGAAGGACCGCGGTTTTTGCTCGCGCCATGCCACCGAACACACCACACTCATCGATTACATACACTCAACAGAAACAGGAAATTTGTTTCCTGTCTTTTCGCCATGCTCCTCCTGCCTTGGGTTCTGCACTGGACTGCTCCGACGGCGGCTACGCGACGTGAAATGCTGCCGTAATAGGTAAAAACGCCGTAAAAACATTCGAATGTTGCCAAATTTCTTCTTTGAAAATATTTATTCTTAAGGAAAGTTTTAAATATTTTTCCTAGAAATTTTCAGACACTTCAGATTAAATTGCGGACGAAATCCTGTGAAAATCGGAGGTGAAATTTCTCACAAATTTTCCTGAAAATTCGTGTTACGTCAGAAGAAATCAGGCAACGCCTGAAGGCTCATACGGCGTTCTTACTTAGCACGGCAGATATGTGCTCGGAGATTCGAAATCACTCGAGCCGATACGCTTTTCGCCGGTTTCGACATTTATGCAGGTTTGGATATTTCCGGTGGAATCCAAAATTCCGCGCTTACAACATGGCGGGTGCGATTGCACCAGCGCTTGCATTCATTTTGACCTCGTCATCCTGCACGCTGTCTGATTTGCCGTGCCCTTGCCACCAAAGAGCAATTAAACATAGGGGATCTAGGACGTCTCTTTGGAAAAACTAAAATATGGTTTTTTACAAGGAGCCAATGAGAATTCTCGTCCAGGAATTCTTGATTGGAAATTTTATTGGTCTGATAGAAAATTGTTTTTCGTTGCAATTGCTGTGAGGATCATATGAACTTCTTTACATAGGAGTTTCCTCAGCAACTGATAATGCTTTAAAAAACAACTCGGATTTTCGGATACTCCCAATCACGGAGAGGAGGCTTGTATTTTTACGTTTTTTTTTTTTTTTTTTTTTTTTTTTTTTTTCTCAGAAAAGGATGCTGCAATTACGGGTGATTCGTAAACTCGAAAGCTCGGAGACCAATTAAAGGACCTTGGCTGCTCCGGATAATAAGGACACGCATTCGTGCGACGCCAACGAGTACACGCGAAAGACGCACAAAGCAGCGGGACGCCAGCTAATAAGGACTGAAAAATGAATAAACCTGATATTTTCACCGTATGGACAGGACTTTTAGTGCATCTCAAGACGCGGCGCCGCATCCTAAACCTTTCGTGGGCCACTCCGAGGGCCAAGGAAAGAAGAGAGAAAAAAAAGCCCGCGCTAATTAATTTACAGCGGTCGTAAAAAATGAGTTAACGTGTAATGGCTTAATTATACATAACTATATATACATTTATTTTATTTTGAAAGCAAGCCGGGCGCAGCACGGTAACCGTTCGGTGCTGGTTACAAGTTCATAAAAGCCGAGAAAAACCTCGCGTTTGGCAATAAATCAATAAACGCTGAGCAGTTTCCAGCTCCGTCCGCGGCAATGGTCGGCAGCGGTTACTCAGCGACGCTATGGAAAAAACGCCCTATGAACATTCAGACGTTGCTCAATTTCACCTGATAAACCTCGATTTCACTGAATATTTTTGGCATATTTTTCTGTTGATTTTTCACAAAATTTCATTCACAATTTAATTTGAAGTACCTGGAAAAATCAACGACAAATGACCATAATTTTATGTGAGAATAAGTAGTTTGCTAATGAAAATTGGGCAATCTCCAAAATGTTCTTATGACGTTTTTTCTTAGCACGGCAGTGCTCCTTTACACAACTTGGGTCGTTTACGCTTCGGCTTCTTCCCAATTCAGTTCTATTTCGGTAGTACGTATAAAACTACCGGGGAGCTTCTGGAAAAATTAATCCCGCTACTTGGAGCTCCTTGGCACAATCCCCTCAAACGCTTGGAATCATCAGTGCTTCTGGGATCTCCAGCACACGGTCGGACGGATTTAACCAGATTCAGCTTAAATCCATTAATTTGCCTTAATACCGGCCATATTCTGTTCGTTTACAGGAAGACAGAGCAAGATATCGTCTTGCGAAAACTATGAATTGCCGCGGTAGTTATACTACGTAGGAGTTGAGGAGGTCAGTTTAAGGAGATGCTCGACATACCATCCTGAAAAGGACAACTTTACAGAATTTTGAGTGAAATCCATCTGTGTAGCTTTGAAAATAGACCTTTAAGGATCATTTAAAAAATAAAAAATACAGAAAAAAAAATTAGTGAATTTGACAAACTTTCAGGTGGATTTGAACCTACTGAAAATTTGTCAACGCCTGCAACATTTTTGCTTCTGTACCTTTAAATTTTTGCAGTGACAAATCACTGTTATCCCTTACAAGAGTCAATTTCTGACGATACACTATTGAATTTTACTCGAGATTTATTCAAATTGTCATTTTACGATGCTATATTAAACTTCTCTTTAAAGTTTCCTCAATCACTGTGTAAACCGTACTCCTATGGAAAGGAACTGTTTAAGGAACGACTATTAATGCGGCCCTTGATCTTATATCGACGGTGAAACTACCAGACTACGTATCTCGTTTGCGGTGTTCAAAAATCTCCGCTCCCATTTTGTTTTTTTGAAGGAGAGCAGATCAGTATCCATTCTTGAAATTTTCACAGAGTTTTCCTCACACAGTGTGGAAGAAACATGGGCGTTTTTAAGAATCAACGTTGAGTACTTTTGCATTTAAAAATGAAGTGCGACAGAAAGTCCGCAAACCGAGATAGGTGGTCTGGTAGTTTCACCATGGATATCAACTTGCTTCTAATTCGAGTCGAAGATTAAAAAATAAAACTGGAGCTGAACTTACCGTGTGAGGCAGCTGAGGCGTAAGGTGAATGCATTTGCTGGTGGTAATAGCGAGAGATTTGGTAGGGAGCACGGTAATCCCGAGGGCTGGGTTCGAGACCCGCGCCATGGTGCGATACGAACAAGGAACTCATGTGCTCAACCACCGAAGAGGCCATGTTGTCGATGGCATCCTCGCCCCTACCCACGGAGGTAGTGTCGTACCAACTCCGATGAGTACTGGGCTCCGCACTTGTCATGTCCATTCCAACTGGAAACAAACAAATAAACGAGAAAATTACGCTCAGATTATATTTCAGACAATAGAGAATTTGCATACAAATTTTTTATTGCTGCATACTAAAAGTGCTTAAAGAGCTGATTTCATGGTATTTTTTATTATTTTTTTCTGATATGGGAAATAGAGTAAAAATAGATTTAAAAGTAAGAAAATGCACCGCCTAGTGGCGTCATCTGGTGACATTTCCCACTTAAACACACGTATTTTGGCAGATTAGATAATTTTGTTCTATCTTCTCCAACAAATTGGAGTAGAATGACCCATAACACTTTTTTCTTCATGTGACGAAAAATAAAATCGTGAAATACCTCTCAATTTTTCAGACACATGCAAGATATCCTTAAGCTTTCGAAGGTTCCAAGTCGATAAATCGATCGTTTAAATTGCGCCTAAAATGTTATTTTGCTCAGGCACACACTTCCTCCAGTAAAGTTTAATGTATTATACGACATACACTGCCAGGTACGGAAAGTTTCCTTCAGATAAAGTGTGGAAATTTTCTACAAGATGAAGGACAAACGAGAGGCAAACGGTTTTCCAAGCGCTAGAATGCTTTTAGAGCCACCTCCGTCAAGATCTGATACCAGCCTCCTGGAGGACTTCAAAAGAAATCTGTCTCTTGCAATGTTTCCAAGGCACGGTCCACGATTCATGAACGAAATATTCTGGTTCATGAATTGGGAATCATCCTGGTAGGTCCACAGATCAAACGAATCGCAACAAGCCATCTTCCGATCCGTCAGCGATTGACGGGTGAAATTGGAGCGAAATTACCAGAAACTCCACTTGGACGCCGACGCAATCAACAAATTAGAACTGATTGGTCTTAAGGACAAAAATTATTCAAAGCGCAGGACATAAATTTCGCAGAGGGCACCGGAGCCGAGAGCCCGAGACAGGCTGGCAGGGCAGCTCGACACTTTAACGATACCTGATTTATTGTGTTCGCGGTGGAGGTATTTTTTGAAGTGCTTTTTGAACGCTTCTTCGGTTTGATCGATGGAGGGGAGCGGGCATTAAACGCACTGCTTTATGAGATTCGGACGGGGATCCAAAACTACTGATTCGCCGTGATAGCTGGTCGCCCTGGTCACTCTAACGAGTGAGTTTTAACGATTAGAAAAATGTTAACAAGATCTCCTCGAAAGGACTGTTTATTCGGTAATTTATACCCGCTCGATGGATGCAAGAATGTCGAGCTATTTAACGAGTCGGATACGGCTGGGGCAGGGGGCACCGGGACCAGGGGTGGGGAGTGAGACGTTGAATCGCGTCACATGACCGAAACAAAGAACATATGAAGTTCGATGTAAAATGATTTCCATTTGATTGGTCAAAGGCATTAATAAAATAAACAGAGCCGGGGAGCGCGGTTGGCGGGGCGGCGGATACAGAAGTGGTCTAGCTGGTGAGCGCGCGGCCGCGGACATGATGAGATTGTGTTATTCGATAATATTGGGAGGTTCATGCCTATGTTGTTCCTTGTTCCATATGCCGGACGTCAAACCAAATCCTCAAACCACTGATCAAAGTGCGCTCACCAATACTCTGAAACCCGAACTCGCGAAATGCTGCTGATTTTCACCGCCGCCGCGCCCGTAGCCCGCACCTGCGCCGCCGCCGCCTCCAGAACCCCGGTCCCCGCTCCTTGGTTCCCCTTTCCCGGGCATTCCTCGTGCTTGCGGGGGTTACCTCTTTTTTCTCTCATCACTGACTTTTTCCCCTCGTCCTCCCCGCCTCCTCGTCTCGCTCTTCCTTCGCTTTTCGTTTTAAGTTTTACAGCTTCGTCGGAGATCGACACGTATCGTGTTGTACAAGTTGCTGCCTCTTTGAAGCTGCGGTTGCTCACATGCGATCGAGTCTTTGAACCCCGGACCCTCCGAGCCCTGGCATGTTACACCCCTTGGCGCCTTCTTATCGCTCACAATCGCCGATGTATCGACGAGTGTGAATCCTCTCGGTTTTAGTGCCATCGGAACAGTTCGTTTTACCACCTTCGGGACATTATAACAGATGTCATATGTGTAAGGATAAAAGCAACTTCGTTACACGAAACAAAAAGGTAGAGGCTCTTTTCGGTTCAGCCGCGCGAAGCGACCAATTCAGTTGACAGAACCAATCTTCACACAGTAAGAAAAAGTAACTAATATTGGAAGTAGAGCACGAAGTAACTTAAATGTGAGGTTGATATGTTTTGGTTGGTTTTTCTGTGGTTCAAACAGACAAAATTTTTGGGTTTTTTGGGCAACCGCATTGAACATCAGGCACGAATGGTCAGGATCAAACCTGGATCGTATTGGGTATTAGTCCAATGCCCTGGTTACGTGGTCACTTGCAAGTCGCAACCTCTGTGTAACAACGATTGGAATAAGAGTACATTAGTCCAACAAAGAACTTTCTTCATCCCCAGTTATCTCAAAGTCACCTATGGTTTTGGTCGATTTAACAAAAAATTTGGTCTATTAACCGAGTCCATTAGGTTGGTTGGTCAAAAAAAGAGTACCTCAATTCAAAGTGACCTTTAAAACGAAAATTTTTTAACTGTGTAGTTCCAGGAACCAAAGCCTTTCCACCAAACTGGGAAACTTAGGTTAGGTATGTAGAAAATATGAACCAAATTTTTTCGATTCAACTGACTGCACTGGACTGAAAAAGTCGCTTGGATCTGGAGTTCAGACTCTTAAAAAACATTGACAAGAAAAAATACTCTTGATTCAATCGGACTTTTTGCTTGGATCAAAAGGAAATCCGCCTAAATCAAGAGGCTCGGCTCTTCGACTCAAGGAAAAATCTGATTGAATCAAGAGTATTTTTTTCTTGTCAACGTTATTAAGAATCTGGACAAGAGCCCAATCAAATTTTTTATCCAGTGTGGATTTTCGATTTAGTGAACTGAAGAGATCAGTTTGCTTGACTGAGGGCTCGCGCCTCTAAACCATAAAGCGCCTGCTGAACCATTTGATTCGTATAATCAAGGGGTTTTTCGGTGTGCACCGTATTTTCCACGCTGTCCTACTTTAATTCTCACAGGCCAGGGGTGTAAGTTATTCTACCCGCATTCCTGTCATAGTCTTCAATCGACACGAAAATCCTCACATCGGCCGGAATGTGGCAGAGGTGTAGAGAATGAGAACGTTTTCGTAGCAACGTGCGCACCAGTGATTCAAGGTGTAATGGCTGATTTATGTCGTTTTAGACGAGACGCAGGCACGTAAATAAAACATCCAAAAAGATTGGACGTGATGCTCATACGAATATATGATTAAAAAAGTTTCCCAAGACAACGACACACGGATAGGTCTCTGACTCATCCCGTAGACGGACAAAAACATGAAATTGTCGCACGTTCCCGGTTCCCCTCGGCAGTCTCGCAGTTTAGTTATGATTTATCTTGATTAAGCCTCTAGCCTAATGCTTTATCTTTTAAAAATAGCTTTCTCATTCATTATCATCAATTTAAATTAAAATTTTCTCACTCAATCTACAGAGCTCACTCCAGCCGCTGCTGATTTATCATTGATTACAACCAATGAATCGTACCGAGGTTTGAATGAATGTTATATCTTGTACACAAATTTGACGGATTCATAATTACTCATAGAGAGAATTTTGATTTGATTTTTCTGAGACAATATGCAGAGAGGAAGATCTGCAAGTTAAATTTTTAAATGCTGACTGTATACAAACACTTAAGGTATAATAACTTTTAGTCTCGTTTCTTCCAGTTTGTCAAGTGAATACACTGGTTTAAAATATCAATGGTCAAAGTGTAAAACCACGTATCTCCGTTTATGACGTTGCAGACTTCCCGGCATACATCAATTTTTTTTGGAAAACTAGTCATTATTTTTTGGAAACTTTGTTGCTTTTTCTTCTTACTTGACAGCATGTTCTGTATAAATTTCAAGCTGTAAAGTCGGCTTGTTTCTTTGCGAAAATCTCTTAGAAATTTTGAAAAACTGCAGTTGGACGTATTTATGCTAAAAGGAACAATGTGCATAGGGTTTGCGTGTAACATGGTTCCTTTTAGCATAAATATGTCCAATTGAGATTCGTGGTTCCGCACTTTGGCCATCGATTTGATATGTCCACTTTTGAAATGTATTTCGGGTGGACATCACTATCAAACGTGTCTCTTTCATACAAATAAAGAAAGAAATCAAACTACGGCGAGGGAAAATAGTTTTAAAAGATTTTACCAAGAATGTGCAACGGTAAATTAAAGAAATTATCTCGGTATGCTTTGACTGAGCTGGCGTAAGAGTATTAGTGGTAATCAGTTTGAAAAAACGAAAAAGAAAAAAATTAAAAACTGTAAAGTAGTGCAATCCCTCGAGTGAAAGAAAATAACGCTTTGCCGCGTATAACTGCGCGAGGCGTAGAATCCCCAACACTTTTTTAGTCAAGTAATGTAACAAAGTAGCATCCTGGAACAAGAGAGGGGAGAGAGTGGTTGGCGGCTCGCTATGCTCACTTCCAGCCGCAGAACAATCCGAAACAAAAGAAACCATTTGGCAAGAGCAAAGTGTTTGTTTTATTTGTTTTTTGTTTCTGTCTTCCAGACCTTATAAGCGCCTGGGCCTCCTCCCCAATTCGCCAGACGCGGGGTTTCCGTGAAAATGCTGGTGACTACCCGGTGGAAACCTAACTTGAATGAGCGACGCTCTTGTTCTGAAACAGGGTTGCCGAGTGGAGATGGGCAAAACTCATGAAAATCCAAAGGTATTATAAGTATAAAATCCCGAGTTTCATTCTTCCTTGATGACAATCTTTAGGTAAAACACTTTTTTGCAAAATAAAAATTACTTTAAGGAACTATTGTGAAATGGAATTTACATCGACAGCGATTGTGTTCGTACAAATCTTTCCTTTTTTGGGGGGTGGGGGGGGGTATCGTTTCCCTTTTGACCGGGTACAAAAGTGTCTCATGTTATTTTTTTTAAAATCCTGAATGTAATATTATCCTTCTATTTTTTCTATATCTTTCCAATCCTCAAAATGTTACGTTCTTATTTTGTAACCACTACCTTTCAAATTTATTCCAATTTAAGGAACAAATCCTGTAACCTAAATACCCTTGAGTTTTTACCGCGCTTATTGCAGCAAATTTCACGAAAATCGACTTTGACTCAAATCATATGAAGAATGGTTTAATAATTTGGCTGAGCTCCTCTAAATTTTCAATAAAAAACGCCACCACATGAATTGCTCCTTCCTATTTACAATGAACAACTAGCCTTGGTATAAACCTACGTATGGTGGTTAGTGTTTCCTCCTCGAATTTTTATGATTATAGCGATTCGAGCGACGGAAAGTCACCGACGGAGATAATAACGCACCATTTGTCATATTAACACAAGGTTTGCGTTTACATGATGTTTAAGTTTAACACAAACTTCTTGGCAGAACGATGTAATGAATTGTATTCCGAAGCTGATGATCGATAGCGGAAAAAATGCCTTACTGGCATGCTCTGTGTTCTTCTGTTTTTTCCGACAGCAACAAAATTTTTGATGCTACCAGCATCCCCTTTATGTCAGAATCTTACGTTGGCCTATGAAAGTGAACCAGTACAATTGACCAAAGCATTTAAAATCTCTTAGTGCACTTGAAAATGAGCAAATGCGGGACACAGATCATATAAATGATTTCATCCGTTTTCTTGCCGTCTACCTATTGTTAGTTGGAAATAATCAAGCAAGAGAAAACTATGAACAATTTAATTAAATCGGAAGGGACTCTGCAAAAATAGAAAAAAAAAGAAAGAAAAAAAAACAGGAAGAATTATGTAAACACGAATTCATCAAAAATGAACTATTTATAAATGATTTTTGTGCTTTATAGATTCTTTTTTTTTCCATTTTCCATGGTCCTCTTCTGCATAAATGCGTTCAATTATTTAAATATTTAAAGCTTTTTCGGGAGTTGATTTTCAACCTTCCTGAAGAATGCTGAGGAGGAAACGTGTAACGGAGTGGTCGTGTTGGTGCCTTGTCCACGGTCCCATTCGCAGAGCCTCGCCTGACGGGGGTGCGCCGGTGCGGGTGGTGGCGCCAAAATTTGACAACCCGGTGCCAAAATCGAGGGTCGAGTGTCCACTGTCCAGGAGCCCAGCGCCAGTGTCGAGTATGGACACCACGCTGACGCATTCTCGCATAATACGGGCCCTTGAGGCGACTTTCATAAATCTTGACTGGATGGTTGGTCCCGAGTCCCGGCTCCGATCCCAATTCCAACACCGAATCCATCGCCTCCTCCGTTTCCGCGGCGCTTCCTCCATCCTCCGTTGACTGTCCCATGTCCAGCCTAATAATCTCGAAAAATTCTTTTTTTCTCTCTTGTCCCGGGTCCGAACCCGGGCCTTTTATCACGCTGATTGACAGCGGCCGCGGCCAGCGCCAAACCGCCCCGCAAATCGCGCAGGGGACGCCGTTCCCTAGCTCCAACCAGTTGCCCATTAGTATTCCGCCTCTTTGCCACGATATTTTCCTCTTCAACCGGGCTCATCCATCGTTGCACAGTGCTATGAGTCGATGAGAGAGGTTGGATGTGTATTGAATGCAAGATTGGATGTGAAAAACTGCGAATTTTGATGTTCATTTCATCTTATTGTACATTATCAGGAGGAGTTAATTTTAGGAGTAAATCGATGAGATTTCTTGTAAACTTCCTGGTTTTGTGTTGACACTTGACAAATATATTTGCTCTTAAATTTTTACATAATGTCCGATATTCCCACTGAACCGCTCCACTGTGCGTTATAAGGTTTATCAATTCATTCGTATACCGGTTTCATCCAACCTGATGTCCATTGACAGCGCCTCAAGAAAGTGTAGAAGGGCCGTCACATGCAAGCAACGAAAAGAAATATTCTCTTATCCAAAACTTCGTACCTATATGATTGCAACGATTCAAAATGTCTGCACTAAGAAAAAATTATGGCATATTTTACCAGGAGCATCAAGTGTCTACTTAATTTTTGAAACATTGATACTGCAGGATAAAGATATCCAGACATCTGGTAGCATGTAGGTACCATATTTTTGGTGAATGCTATTAGAGTTACGATCTTTACCAGGATAGAGTCTGTTGGTATGGCGGCGAGGACCAGTGATGTATTTTTTTTTCAAATTATGGGTAAAGTTGAAAAACGCGCATCTTCATAGCAGCATTTTGAAATTTCCGATTACTTTTATCTTTGAAAAGAAAAACGTAGCTAAAATATCCCTTTGAAGTTTTTTTCAATGTAATCGAATGGGTGGAAAAAATTCACTGGTAATTTTTTTAAACGAAACTGGTCAATTTTCTGTTAAAAAATTAGAAAAAGGAGTTGAGATCCGCAACGTTAGAATCGGCGATATGCATTTTTTTATCTTCTGATAATCCATAAGTTTTTGTTTTTTCTTAGTTGTTTGCTCGTTTCGTTCTACTCCTCTTGGTTTTTTTACTTGCTCTTTTTGCCCTTAAAATATCTTTTTTTCATACCATGTCACAAAGGCACCATCATAATTATTCATGTATGTGCGTTCATATTAAAATCTATGAAAATAAAAACAAAGAAAACTTTGAAAGAAGGACAAAAAGACAATTAAATAGGTGAAAATTCTATCCAAGAATTTAAGGAAATTATTCGCGGGCCCCGTAATAGTTGGCAGCAGAGATATTGAAAATTATCAATTGAAGGCGAGTTTCGGTTGTTTCCGGTACCCGTTATCAAATCTTGTTTTAGCATTAATCATTTGGAGCATATGGTGAAAGCAATTTAGGAGTTGATTTCCAGACTTTCGGTGTGTGCTTTCTTTTCCCGTAATATTTTAAAAAAGGAACGTGCCGCGTAGTTAGGCAAGTCTAGAACTAAATTCCGTACCAGGAATCGGCTTTCGAAGAATCAGTTTTAGTGAATTGTTGTTGTCGCAGAACATTTGATGGATCTAAAAAGTAATAAATCTCATCCTCAACCTAAAAATTAATTAAACAGTACAGTTTTGGAGGACAAATGATACTAATTTATCGAGTTTCTAGGGATGGGTGTTGTTTTTAATAGCTAGTGAACGTGTGGCGTCAATCTAATTCAATTAAGTCTCCTCTCTGGATACCCTTGGGAGGACTCGCCTGGACCGATACGAGGTTCTTGAAGTGCAGGTCAACTCATCATTCGCTAAACCCACGAACTGTCAGAGGAGGCCGCTAAATTACGGGGCAATAAAAAATGTCAGCTCTTAAATTCTGCAAACTGCAGGTTCGCACAACCTACTCCGGGAACGCACGGAGAGCGTTTTGATTGCAAGGGCGGAGTTTCGCAAGTCAAAACAGATATAACTTAATCCGTGGCAAATTCCTCAGGTAGATTTTTCGAGGCACGCTTTCAGTCCAGTAGAGGTATTGTTGGAACAAATTGCTTCCTGCTGAGCGATTGTGAATCTGCTTCGCCAAAATAAACAGAAACCGTCTGGTCCTTTTTTAGAATACGACTGACCCAGCCCATTTTTGCCGGCTCCTGTTTTCCACTAATTTAATTGAGGTTAGAAAGTCCTCGATGACAATTCACTCTCATTACACACATTAAAAATCGTAAGCATCGTGCGCTATTTGTTGAGCTTTTATGCGTAATGTTTACCGTGGTCTCCAGGGATCTTTTCTGGCCCGCCGCAATTATTGTTTCAAACTGGTCCAGTTTTTGACATTTTCAGACGGAATTTCTATGCCATTGAGGTTCAAAACATCCGAAAAAATTCCTAGAAGCGCAAATTAATCCATTCTTTCTAAAACACCAGTTTTAAAAACATGAATGCCACTAATCCACTCGATACTTTTTATTGAGAGAGCAGTAAAACATAAACAATACTAAGGGCATTGACAATCTGTAAACTATGGGTTTATATGTTGCTCTCCTACTCAGTCATTAAATGCCCACAGTGGAAATTTTTCGCCGAACCAGAATGAAACCATTGTTATGAATACATTTATTATCAATCATGAAAACCATAATTGGAGGGCTGTGAGGGAGATATTTGATTTTGGTCTTGAAAAATTAAAATAATGACCTCGCTTTAATTCTCAATACAATATTCTCTTTCCTAGCAGTTTTTCCGTGGGCTCGACATTATTAATAAATTCAATTTTATTTTATTTCGGATATTTATTTGATTCGGCAGAATCCTACTTCGCTTTTAATTTCCTAATTACTTTCAAGGGATACTTTACAAAAAGAAATTATTCTTAGTCTTTCCCCCGCTTTTCTCAAGTAATTTTGTTTACAATAATTTAGCTGAACGAGCAAAGTAAATCAGTTGAGCACTTTTTACTTGACTACGAAATGTTTATACTGTCTTATTTGACTTGTTTGTTGTACTTTTTCATTTTGGAATTGATTTCCTTTTTTCATTACCATCTTTATTTTTAAATATGCAGGTTAAAAAATATCCATGTTAGTTTATAAGTATTAAAGTAAAAGACCTTTTTTTTTGTAACTCATTTCATTTGGATGCAGACCGGCGTTGCCCCTTTTAGCATTACTTCAGTCTGCTTATACGGCCTTATTTAAGTTAGACATATCTTTATGAACTAAAAATAGTGAAAAATAAATAAATATATAATCATTTGATTCTAAAATTATAACACGGGGAATTTGCCGTTTTAACTAAATGAATGGATAATGAAGATGATGATATACATTTTGATAAAGAAACTACTTTCAATAATTGGTGCATAAACAGACGATTATTACTACTTAGGTGGACTAAGGAAAACCTCACATGTGATAAAAATGGTGATAGACACGGGTTTTAAATTTTCATCAGTGCAAGTAAAAAGAAACTTCACTCTGTCTCAATTTATTTAGTAATCATTTTTCAATAAACAGTATTAAATTCAGGCGCCGAGATAGGTGCTATATGTTTCGATGCATTATGCGCGTGTATCTTACATCATACAGACGATCAATAGCACATCATGAAAATACCTCAAATGCGACCAAAAACCGTACTCCTGTCTTATTTTTGTTTGAAAATTAACATTCGTTTTTGAGATTACTGGACAGAAAGTCTTGTCCTATTCTGTCACTAAAAGCAAATTGTCGCTGATCTTGAAAAGTGAATCCAAGAAAAAAGAATAGCATTGAGAACAATCCAAGTTTTAATGAAACTTAATTTACAATCAAGGCTTTCAAAGCTTAATTAAAAACTAATTAGTTAATCTATCCGACCTCTGCCAGCGGAAATTTTCTGGTAGTCATTTTTCTATGTTAATCAAGTTTTTGGTCTAAGATTCTCTGATTTCGTGAGCTTAATCTTTTGCAATAATATTCACTACCTGGAGGTGATGAATAAGATTGCGACTTGTGTGTATGCGCTGCGCGAGAAGACTAATAACATATTGTATTCGCTGGGTTGTTCCAAAGTTCAAACGCTCATCACTCTATTTGTAATTTATTTTATTTTTTACATTTCTAATAACTTTTTTTATTTTATGAACTCCTAAAACATTTTTCAATTACATTTCGACCCCCTTACCCCCAAGAAAAGAAATTGCCATGGTTTTAAAGCTATGGGAAAACATGCCTTCTTCAAATGCAGTATTGTAATAATTACCAGAAAAACCTATGCATGGCTGGGAAAATTAGTAGTATTAAATCGATCCTTCGTTTTTTATTTATTTATTTTTTTCCTGTGAATTTTGAAAACCTCCTGTAGGGTCTTTAAATCCCTATGATATTTTAGTTTAATAAGAAAAAAAAGAAACAAACAACGCTGAAAAATTACGTTTATACTTTGTTACGGGAAATGACGTTTCTTTTCAAAATGCATGTCTGCCTTGTAAAACGCGAAATTCTGGCACCTCAATTTTAAACTTCATTACTTGTTTTGCGCGAAATCCTGGTTATTAATGAAGAGCAATAAACAATTACTTAGATTGTTCATGGGATTTTCTCCCTTTTTTTTCGAACGCACACCTGACTTTCTTTCGTGTTATTATTTTAATCATCTGTTTTTTTAAAATCTACTTACATACATACATATATAAGTCGCTTTACAGCACTCGCAAAATCTACTTGCCATCCAAATAATCGTTGAACAATTGAATGGAACAAACATGTTCATTCAATTATAAAATTGATATTTTTACTTCTCCACATCCCTAAAATTTACATTAGAATTGATCCATCAAAACTGCAATTTTTAGTAGATAGTGATCAATGAGTGATTCTGTTAATTAAAAAAAGATAGGTGTTTGTTATCAATCAATAACAAAATAAAAATTATTGTGGCATTGTGCTAGACCCCATGTACCTGTCTTAATGGGATGTCCCTGACGGGGCATGTTTGAGAAATCTAATTTTTGTGTATAATATTGATAGATTTGACTAATTTCGTTTGTTTCCTACTAATATTTCATCTTACTAGAGTTATTTTTCGCGAGTAACTTCATAAAAAAAAACCTGTGGATGCGGCACTGTGTTCAATTGAAAACATATGCATGTATAGATTTATTCATGTGTTTGCCTTTAGCTTGTATATAAATACGATTTAAAATTCCCAAACGATCAAGATCATTTCATCAGGAAATATAAATTAAAGACACGAATATCAGGCCTGAAAATGTTGAAATTAATTGCATGAAAACTCTGAAGTCAAATTCTAAGAGCATAAAATATATTTAATTATATTGCGGATCTAAAAAAGGCTCCTATCTTGGAGAGTTTTCTGTTTAAATAAAAGATAGGGAAAGAGACTTTAATCAACTGAAAAAAATACACAAAATCTCACAATTTACTTTGGCTGTACCGCTATTAAAATTATTTTGATTTTCTGGTCGAGCTCCTTTTCTTATTTTACACTTCTCAAATGAATTTCCATGCTGACATGGCCTCATTGTGAGGAAGAAACGGTTCTGAGTGAGTAAATGACTAAAAACGCGCAGAGCGAGAAAGCTCTCGGAATTAAACGCGGTTACTCAATCTTGGGAAAATGTTGTAACAGTGTGCTTTGAGCATTCTTAAGACAATAGAAATCTCCATTTTCGCCTGATCTCACTTAAGCCGACTAGAAATTCTCATGGGCTCAGTTGCAATAAAACAAAGATGCACTGAGAGAAATTTGGGGGTGCTGCAGACATAACTGGCTCGCCTACTGCAGCGTGGTCTTACAGGCATTGCATTCTGCCTATGCAAACACATCAATAATATTATTGTCTGTGATTAACTAAAAAAAAAGAAAAAAAATCTCTAAGCTACACTTAGGTAGCTTTTTTCTTCCCGCTGGTTTCTTTTCATTTCCAAGTTTCCATTTCATCGTACCTGCTGATATTATTTTTTTTTCCTCTTTTGTATCATAGTTATGCTTGTTCCACTCATTGCTAATGGACTAAGTGAGTGATAATCAATTTATTTTTATGAATTAAGGGAAGAAGTTTATTGAGTGATGAAAAAAAGGCCATTGGAATCATCGTTGCAATTACCAATACCATTAAGCCGAGAAAATGAAGGAGGCTAGTATTTGAGGCGTATGGTGAAGTAACATTGATAAAATGGTTATAAACATAAACTAATGTTTTCATGAACCTAATGTGTATTCAGATCCGCGCGGAATAACTAAAAATGAATTATGGATAAAACTTTCTATGAATTAGGGCGGTGGACGTTAAATTTTCTTCGCGGCACGGTACATGAATTAAAAAAAATACCGGTCGCGAAAAATATATACATTATCAGTCAGTAACATAGTGACAAAAATTTTGTCATGAAACAAGAAGAACTATTAACGGTCACCCGCACCTACCTCATCCATATACCTCTATCGTTTTTATTGCAATTATATTTCAGAATATTCCCTTCCTCAGAGTGACAAAAAATTATTCGGCGGATAAATCATTTCCTGCTATGATCGGAAAATGATTTTAATGGCTCCAAAACCTAATCATCCTTTAATGACTTTTAATATTAACACGGCTTTAAATGAAACATTTGGAAGCTCGATCATCATGAAACTCAATTTTATTGAGTCAGTCCAATACTTATACATACACGGGTGCAAAATATTTCAAGTTTTCAATAGAAGAAAAAAATTCAAATTTACAGCAGTTATTACTCAATACCTAATGAGTGAATTTTTTACACACAAATTGAATGCTGTAGATTATGAGTTGTGAAAACATTTTTTTTTATCAATTCTTTCACCCAGGAGGTTTTTGCAAATGAGTATTCCTCCAAATTCACTATTATGGCTACGGGCAGAGAAAATTTATGAAAATGTCATTACAAAGTGATGCAGGAGTCATCTCAATTTGACTCTGAAGAGTATGAGACAACTATTCAGGAGAAAAAATATCATTTAATAACTTGATGTAGGTAAATAAATGTCATACTGAATGAATAATGAACATGATATCTAGCAAATAAAAGATTTACCGTCCCTCAATTAAACCGCAATAAACTCTTGATAGAAGGGACAAAATTGATGCGCGTTTTAAAAATTATGAAAATGAAAACAATATAAATTATTTTATGTTTAAATAGACTCTACTCTTTTCATATGAGCTGACAACAAAATTTGCTTTTTGCATGGAATCACAGATCAAGAGCTAAGGCATGAAAATCAATAGCCTTCAGCCATGTTGTTTGGAATATCCGCCAGGTACGTCACACATGGTAAACCATGCTGAGCAGTTATGGGGCTTTATTGGAGATGGGAGACGGAGGTCATTGGCTTGCGAGGGGAGGTCACTCGCCAATTTCATCAGTTTACTTCTATTATTAATAATTGCAATTATTTGCAACATTTCAGTTTGCGATACTTGCAGACTTTCAGAATATAATGCCTTCACGAACTAGCAGAAATAAAACTCATTCTGACATTTCATGTATATAATGAGGCATTTAGTCGTTTTCATCTAGTTGCTATACGAGTACTCATCTTGTCTCAGTCTCGGAAAAAATTTTTTTGTTGCCACAACTCTCCAAAACATGGCACTACATGTAGAAATACCACCCATATAATCTGATAGTAACATTTAGATTTTTGAAAGGCATGTGTTATTCGAAGATATTTCCAAAAGCAGATGATGATTCGAAGATGTTTCCCAGACTCTGGGACAGTAGTTGATACTTTTGCTCTCCAGAAAATCATCCCAAAACATTTTTGTCCTCAAAAATGTCAGCGTTCAAAGATTTTTCTAATAATCCTTCGATTTTGCGAGGAAAGCACCAATGTCAACTATGTATCAGTTCTTTACAATTGCCTATTCAGCGGCTTATTCTCTCTAAACATTATCATTAAACATGACATTTAATGGGGTCCTCCTACTAATTTTTGACCTCTCACACGGTCATGTTTAATTTTGTCCCCAATCATTTCGAAGTAGTAATTAACCGGCATATAAACAAAGGTTTATCATTCCGTACCTTCATCGGATCTCTAAAGGATCCATAATCCATTGTTGTTCCCTTAATAGTTTGTCCTTACTGTCCTTAAAAAAATGTCAACATATACACAACTTATGTATAAATAAATGGTTCACATTTCTATATTTCACCCTATCAAATTATTGTTCTTTTCAAATCTGAAAGGAAAACTAATGAGGCAAACTGTAGGTAATTTGCCTACATTGGACGCGGGTGGTTGTGGTACTCACTGGATACAGAGGAATAGTTGACAATTATTAATTATTGACCGTGCATTTATCTCAACTAATACTGTTCATGGAACAGGGAGCACAATCCTAAAATGCTCTACTTTGGTCTAAACGCATTTTGAACTTTATTCAGAGCGGGATTTAAATAACTTGTTTGTTTCCGTTGGTTTATTCGTAGCGAGACGAAAACTGTCAGCCGTCGATGAAATTCATTTATAAAATTATCCTGGTGCCATACTTTTACTGAGAAAATTTCCTTGCTCAGGGAAGTGCACATAGGGTCAAGTTAGAAACCCTGCCGCGAAAGTGTGCGATTAATTGAAGCGCTGGGTCCAAAAAGGGCAATTTCTAATCGCGGTGTCCCAAAATGTCCGCTTACGTTCATCCGTTATGATTAAAGAAACTGTATGCAATTCGTTGTGATTCTTTTTGAATATCCATAATGATTTTACTACGCTGAAAGCGTAACATTTCAGAAAATTCACCAAATAGTTTCCTCTCTATTGGATGAATTAGCATTGGAGATTCTAAAAATGTCCTTTCTGCACCCAACGCTTCAACATTTGGTTGCATGGGAAAATTCGACGCATTGTTTATCATGCAGCCAAGTAAATAGCCGGTACTTACCAATAATTGTGACTTTTTATTTAAAGCCGCCTCATAAAGTCCGTTTAAGAGCGCACTTCATGTTGACAAACACTGCCGAGAACTACAGAACAGTTAGGACTTGGTCACTTTGAGATATAATATTTAAAATTTCAACAAATAGGAAATCATAGAAACTTAAACGAAAGAAAAATAAAAGGAACTTTTTGAAGAGAACAAAAATCATAGGGATCGAGTCCTCTCACATCCTCGACCGGCAAACACTCCTGGAGGCCATCATCACAAGAATTCGATCACAAACACACGAACTATCACTGAATCCGATGCCCGCTTTCCCGGGAAAATTCAAAACGCCGGGAGCGCACAGGAATCCGAACCGGAACGCATGATCGCGGAGGAAAATTCACGAAAAATTGAGTCCGAAATTCAAACGGGGTCAACGACAGCGCACTGATATCGATGACGAGATCGCGAGACGGCAAGGACCACGAAATCTGGAGGAGTTGATATCGGCGTGCGTAATCAAGAGAGAGGGGAAAAGTGTGTGATCTGATAAAAAAGATAGCGATCACGACGAACACGGCGGTGGCGCTACGACACCAAACATAGTTGGGACAGGACTGAGGGATATTTCTCGCTATAGACAACCCATCGAACGAAATCGGCCCTCTTCGGTAAGTTCCGGGGATCTCCTAAGAAACGCCTATCACAACAATTACCCAGGCTCCGCCCACCGAGCGGAGCAACCGCGAACCAGCCACGGCTCACGCTGCTTCTGGCGCGGCTTCCCGCCTGCCGCTCTCCGGGTCCTGCTCGTGTTCCACCGGCGGCATAACTTCACGGCGCTCAGTTACACAGCCAATCTTTGGAAACACTCCCAGCAACACTGCCGTCCACACCAAAAACGCCGTAACTCCACACAAAATGGTTTCATTTTCACCAGCATTTGTTAGGTTTCTTGTAAAACAGAATAATGTCAGGAAAAAGTTGGAGAAGTGTTGAATGGAGATACGGCGTCTTTACTTTCGATGGCAGAACACTGCTGTGTTGAGGAAGAACGCCGTATTTTTCCAAAATTTTCAGGCAATGTAATCTAAAATATTTGAAAATTGTAAGGAAAAATATACATGAATGTTGTCAATAATACGTGTTTTATCGAGGGATATTTGGCAATTCTCGAATGTTCATACGGCGTTTTTCCTTAGCACTGCAGAACAGCTGTGTCTGCTCACGTTTGGATTCAATTCCGTATCTCTCGCAATATTTGTAACAAATCGTCAATTTATAAAGAGGTATTATTATACCACCAACAAGCAAAAAACAGGAAAAATTGAAACAAAAATTGAAACAACAATAAAGGTTTTAGTTAAATGAATAGATGAAAATAATAAAACAAACTCAATTGAAGAGAAAACGGTCTGGTCCCTGCAAGGTTAAAAAGTTTCGATCTTGAAACTGATTTACATTCTCATTCATCAATCTCATCTCAAGGATTCGCTCAATAGATATAATATTATCTTTTGTCTGAACGCATGATGCTTGAATCGAACTATGTGCATCATATTTATTTATTTTTTCTAATAATTGGACGTATTTAAAGTCAATAAAATTTGGGTAGAAGATTTAAAACTCTTTTTTCCAACCTTATTTGATTTTATGAGACTCACTGGTAAGCTGCCAGAGTATTTTGTATTTATCATGCATTTATCATTGTGAAGGAAACAAAAGACGCATCCCTCGGTGGCTTGAGTAGACGTTTAAACTCATTTTTATTTCCTTAAAATTTCGTAATTTACATCGTTGAAAAGATGGAAAATGGTAAAATTGGATCAATATTTGGACGTATTTATGCTAAAGGGAATTATTTGCATAAGGTTTGCGTGGTACATTGTTCCTTTTAGCATAAATACTACATAATTATACCTATTCCGAGCCAGCAGGCCGATAATTAAAATTGATGGACAATGCGATAGACAAAGGGAAAATGGCTCGATTCTGTAAGTGGAAGCGATTGGTTGCAAATTGACAAAGGAGGTAAGTAATATACTCACTGTAGGAAATTCACGAGAGACCCTAAAATTAGTGCATCATTTCCCTTCCTTGTCATTTGCAACCAACCTTTTCAGCCATTGAGATCGCTCCATTTTCGCTTTGCCTTTCACGGAAAAAAGTATCACAATCCCACATATTTTGGCGCTAGCTATAAGAGAAGTCGCACCAGCGAGAGGTATACGATTGAGTCAGCCAAATATCTGGTTGGATCAACTATATACCACCGGTTTGCGTAATTATCTTATAACTGACGCCAAAATCAGCCATTGACTATAGTTGCGATTTTGATTATCTTTTTCTAGTGATTCTTTCTCTAAAGCTATGTCCATCAATTTCAATAATCAATCCGCTGAGTAGTTGATGATGTTTGAGCATGCATGCAACCCCTATGCCGCGAAGCATTTACCTGCTGCAAAGGCGCAGCTGATGAGACTCAGGAGGAGAGCATGAAAGCGCGGTTTTTGGTTCCTTATCAAATTTCCCGATCGGCCGAATACTCAGATGTTAGATGTGCCCGTGCCCGGTGCGCACTCGTCTCCGCCTAATTCCTACAGAATGCGGCGTTGCCAAGAGGTCTCTGAAAAAAAATAGTGGTGAAGATGTCGAAGGCAAGTAGTCAAATCAGACATTTTGTCAAATACCTAGGCAAATAGTTAAATATTCTTACTTAGATTAAAATTTTGATTTTTTACCCTAATTTTAGACAAAATAATTTTTTGCTCCTGTAAGAAGGAATTATCTGTAAAAATATGCAGAAAACAATGGTATTTTAAACAATTTTAAGATCCTGAATGCACATTTCTCATGAAATTTTCAGCAAGTTCTAAAATATAGAATTTTTAAAATGTTAACATTTAAATGTATTATAGGCATGTAAAAAGGAATGAACAAGGAGAGTTCGCGTATTTGAAGAGTTATTCCTCCCAAAATATTGAAAACCCGTGAGCTCCTCACCATAAAACAGAATTCCGTACATACTCTTTGATACTGAACCTAAATGGGTTAGAATACCCAGAAATATAGTGGAGATGAAGATAAAATGTTGAAATATGGCATCGCGAGAATTTGTTGATTCTTGAGCCTCAAGCGCAACCGCCATCTGTAGCAGCGGCTCAAGCCCACCTTTTGAATTCTTCTTGTCAATACACGGTAAAACTCTTCCTCTAATGCTCATCATCTTCCTCCTATAAGGATACATCTGCATGATTTTAAATGATTTGTAATCGGCATTTACTATATTTCCCCCGCAAGTCAATGAGTCATTTGTTTTCAAAGTGTCACCATAGTTATCCAAGATTCAAAGTTTTCGTAAAATCTATCAGCCACATTACACTTCATGACTCGCTCTGCTTCCACATGTAAGACACGCCTTGCAATGTAATGCGCATGATTTATAAACAATGATATCTTAATTTCCGGCAATCTCAGTATCTTTTTTAAAAGTATATTATGATACATCTTTATTTTACTGTTACTCTCCAAATAACTCGCACTATAAAAACACACCACACTCATCAAAAATGTGAAATTTTTGTCGCTCACGTTTCCTATCGAGATTTAGAGGGCGAACTGATCGGGACGAGTGAGAAACAATGTGAAAAGAGTATTAAACTTTCACAGTTATGAATAAACCTGGTGAACGTGGCCGAAATGTTGCGAGCAACTATTACTACTCTCAAGCCGCTTATTTTGCCTATCGAGATATTGAAGGCGAACTGATCGGGACGAGTGAGAATCAATGCGAGTAGAGTATTGATTGGATCACATTTAGCAAAAAGGAACCAGCGTGATTACAGTGTTGTAAAATTGTTGCTTCTTCATGATTATCTGAAAAATCTCTCAGAATAGCAAAAATTTTTTTTTATACCACCGAAAAATTGTTAATTTTAAAGGACAACAATCGTGTAAATTTGAATACTGTACATCATGTATTTTGAAAAGGATAGAGGAAGTTTCACGTTTTTGAAAACACTGTAATCGCGCTGGTTCTTTTTTGCTGAATGCGATCCAATTAAGCTTCCTCAGACATAAATAAACCGGGTGAAAGTGGCCGAAATGTTGCGAGCAACTATTAGGTACTACTCTCAAGCCGCTTATCTTGCCTATCGAGACATTGAAGGCAAACTGATCGGGTTGAGTTAGAATCAATGCTTTGAGTATTAATTCAGCTTCTACAGTTGTAAATAAACTAAAAGAACACGGCCGAAATGTTGCGAGCAAATATTACTGCTATCTAATATTACGCTCATAGTGATTTTTAAACATTTTCTTAAAAGAAATAACTCTTCTTTTTGCTTTAGCTGAAGTTTGCAACAGGCCTGTTGAAAGTATTTTTTAGAATTATTAAAGTCATTAAGTTAATAATTACTGTTCAACCCACTTTGCGAAAATTCCTCTCCTAAAAAGTCTCTCTCCGTGCTTTAAAGTCTATTTACCCGTGGACGGTCCCAAATAATATAAAGACATTGTAGGTGCATCGATCAGCAAGTTAATTATCCACGTACACTGATAAAAATGTTTGTCTTCTTATAGGTTACTTTTGGTTGATTTACGAAGTGAAACACAAACCAATACACATTTTGTGTTGATTTTGCTATACAGTTTGCCAGGGCCAGATTTAGGGGTAGCCACATGGGCCGCGGCCCATGGCGGCAAATTTGGGGTGCGGCGAATTTTGCAATTTTTTTAAATGTAGCTATAAAGAAAAATCGAATTCAAAAAAAAAAAAAAAATTACAAACGAGAAAAGGTGACCAAATTTCTCATTTCCTGAGAGTATATCTCTAATTTTGTCATCTTTCTGTGATATAATAGACAGCTTCTTTAATTAGTCCAGTTAAGACTAAGAGAAAAACCGAACCTGGAACGGCGTGGCGCAGAGAGCAATGATGACGAGAACTTGAGATGAAAAGGAGAAACCCTCGGAGCGGCTGTCGGCATGTAAGAAATATTAGCGCCTACAAGACTGCATGAATACTTCACGCATTGCGTCAAATACAGCGCGATCGCTGAGGTCAGCAGCGGGCGGCGTGAAACGCATAGCGCCTACAAGACTGCATGAACACTTCACGCATTGCGTCTTATCACACAAAGCGTGCACGCCGTGCAGCAGCAGTTGGCGTGAGACGCATAGCGCATACAAAACTGTACGTGTAGAATACTTCACGCATTGCGCCAAACACAGTGCAGTCAGTGCGGCGCGACGGCGGAAGTTAAAATCATTAAATTATACATTTATGTTTGTTCTTTCATAAATGTTTCGTTCATTTCATACAAATGGAAGGCCTTGGCTGCACAAAGATAGGTTTACGGAACTTAACTTTTGCGCCAAGTTTCGTGAACTTTTGCCAGTAGCGTTGACAGGGCTTTCGCAAAAAATGTGTCCAACATGAGTAAACGTGTCTTATGCACCGCTCCCCCTCCGGCACATTCACTTGATGGTTTTTAGTGATGTTTCCAAATGAATGAGAGGGGGGAGGCAAAATACCGGCGACCCATGGCGGCAAGTAAGTAAATCCGGCCCTGCAGTTCGCGGTGCATTTTGCACAGAAAACAACGGAGAGACTGAGAAAATGCATTCCTACAGTTGCGACATTGGTATTCACCACTCGTTTTTTATTAAATTTCTTCAAGAATACTAGCTGACATTTTCTCTTGAAATTGACAACCGAAAGCTAGGATTATTTAGTGTTTTACTCTATGTACTAACCAAACTTTCGTGTTGAAATTTCTCACTGCGTTCCGCAACAATGTCGTTCAATGCTTTAAGTTTTTCAGGCGAGGGCATAAATCCCTCCTCCGATACGTCCCCCAACATTTCTGCCAGGGGATAATGGGCTGCCATTCGAAAAATTAGTCATTTGTCAAAGAGTCAATAGAGTGGAATTCGTTCAAGGCGTGGTGGCCATGAACTCCGTTGGCGTTGGCAGACACTCGTCTCTTCGTGTCCGTGAGCAAGCCAACTTCCACCTATTTTCAAGCTTAGGCCCTTCGTGTAACGAGCTTTATCACCTCTCAAAAGTGATTCAATTTTTGTTATCAACCATATGTTAAAGTTTTTGCAAGGAGAGAAAACTCTCTGTGTCATAAAATTTGCAGTTTTTATACAAGATCTGGTAAATATTTATTCCAGAATCATAGAGATCGTCGAGAAAAGTACGATGAATAAACAATTCTCACAAGAGAATTACATTGCTTCGTATGCAAGGGATCGATGAAGCAAATTGGAACACTCATTTAGTCTTGATATTGTCACTCGCATATTCCTAAAAGGTTCTTTAACAGTAATTTTAGGTCCTTTTGTATCACATTGTTCCCCCTTCCGTACAACATTTCCTATTTCTTTTCTATATAGTCATCTCTGTGTTTCGATTAACTTAAGTCCTAGCAGTATTTTTATTTTCCCTAAAAGTTTCACAATATCAGTCTCATATCAATATTATGTTGGTCAGTTGCACTGGTCACAGAGTCATGCGTTGATGCTTAATTCTTGCAAATTAGCTAATATAATAAGATTCGTCCAAACAGTAAATTTCTACGTAAGGTATTAACGAAGATATTGCGCTTTGAAAAATTCGGTATATGACGTCGCCCACCGCAGTATAGTGACATTCTTGGTTTCTACCACCTTGCCTTCATCCGGATTACACGTTGAGCAACCAGTGCAAATGAGTGTATCACCGATTGATGAATCCAAGGTGGAAGAAATCATGGTATGCATAACCGCGGTGAATGACGTCACAAACCAATTTTTTCAAAGCATGATATCTCGGTTGATATTGAACGTAGGAAGTTGCCGTTAGGACAGATCTTAATATTTTTAGCTCATCTGCGAGAATAACGCATCAAATCACGATTTTAGGACCTGTATAACTGATTAATTGACCCCAATGCCACGATTATTCATCAGGTAATTTTTAATCTCAATAATGTCACTGGTCTTGAGAAATAACTATCAAATGGTAACTCCAATTTTTTAAGGCGACCAAATTGTAATGAGGTGATTCAAGTTGAATTTAAATTCGCAGATACCAATAATGTCCGTGAATTTCTAGTAAATTTTATAAATTGAAAATTCACAAGGAATAGAAAACCCCATTGGGAGAATACTACGATAGTCGATGAAATATCTAAGGGAGGTTTCGCTTGGTTGGGAATCTCGAGACATGAGTAATAAAAATCGCAAATATTATTTCTCCCAACTCCTAATTTTGTAATACATATACGCTGTAAGATTCCATCGCAATGACAATGTGTTCCCGTACCGTCAGGAGAGGAGTGAACTTAAGCGCGTTAGCAAAGCTCTGTGCAATTAACTGATTTTGATCAACTTTACAGCGTCATGGCGCTACGTTCACTGCCCACCCTGAAAGCACTGTTGACAACACTAACGCGAAGCAGTTGAATCATGCGAAGCATGGAGCAAGTATGTGATTTTACCAAGCATTCCGACAACACGAGTTTAGCTCAATAACCATGACTCCGAAGAGTAATTAGTCAAATTCCAGCGTGGACTCGTTCGAGTCATTTGCAACCGCGCACGCTGAGATTAGTCACTGTCAACCGAGCGCTGGACGCGGGCTCTAGCTACCTCAAACAATAACCATTCTCTCCAAACGCCTTTCGCTATTTTTCCAGAGTAATCAGGTCATAAAAGTGAAAAAATCCCAGCTATTTTGCTTTGCCACTCTTGTAGAAGATTCTCGATCTCTTTTCATGCAAGAACACGTATGTCGCAAAATTCGACATCGCATAAGGCGAATTTTTGCGAGTTGATGTGCTTGACTTTTTCAATCAAATCCTAATGAAGAACGTTTCTTTCCCACCCAAAGCCAACAGTCTATTGAGCTTATCAGCAACCGGCGTGTGAACCAAATGCAAAATTTCTCGACCCACCTCCGGAGATAGGTCGAAAAGTTGATGGGACGAAACGGTTTCACCAGAGGCCTTGAGAAGCAACCATTTTTTTCCGAAATGGCTGTGTTCTATGCGACGAAAAAAACAACAAGCAGCAACTACCGCGGTGAGGTGATGATGATGAAGTAAAGAGTGAAAAGTGTATATATTTTTTCATACTTGTATTATAATTTGTGTATATCATAGAATAAGCCGTGTTGCATTGGCCCATTGGCTTGCTCTTTTTAAACCTTCGAGATTTGGCTCGTTCTCTTCAGGCTTTGGTTGAAAATTAGCTACTCGATTCCGATTATTCCAAATTCCAACAGTGATACAACAGTATCCAACAAATTAACCGAATCTATAGTCGCGAAAATTAGCCTAAAGGCTCTGCAAGGCTGATATTCGAGCGCATGTAACTAAATACGAAACCGGTGAGGGTCCATCATCAAGCGTTGCCTTTATTTTGATTTCTACTTATTAGCGGAAGGAAACAAGGCAAATAATACTAACAGTTCAAGAAACAAGACCGCTCGGTCAAATGCCCCATCTTGTAAGCCTCACTGGCTAAAAACCAGGACACTCTCCTTCAATACGGAGGAATACCACCCGTGTGACACCCTGGTCTCAGATATCCTTAATCTGCAACATTTAACGATTTAATGCGATGTGCAGCATCGATATTTTGCATTTATACTTAGTTTGAATTTTCTTTATTTTGAATAGGAATATAATTTCATAACGCAGATGATTAAAGAAAAATAACATCACTTCTCTAAACTGTAATTTTCTTTTGTTGGTTACTAAAAGGGACTGCGTAAATAGTGTGTACGAGTAGATTTTAAACTTTGTATGCGCAACATACAAAAGTCTTTTTTTTCACCTGTGTCTCATATGCAACAGAAAAATTACGGTTTTCAGACCCGGAAATTTACTCCATTAGGGAGCGTTCATAAATTACGTAATGCACTTTTCCGGAATTTTTAACCCCCTCTTCCTCTTGCAGCACTTTGCAAGGCAATCTCAGATAGCTTTTAATAATCATGTATAACGCTTTACAGACCCTCTTTAAGATCCCAAAAATGTAAGGACCCTATTGAATAAATAGCTGGATAAAATTTGAAGTATTTTTAATGATATTGTGTGACAAATTACGTCAAAGGAATGAGGATTGTATATTTTGGATTGTTGTTGTTGTTTTTTTTTGTTTTTTGTTTCAAAAGAGGATAACGTATAACGCTGGCACTGACCCTTCCTCCCCTTTGTAACGCAGCGTAACAAAGGCTCATACCCTCTTCCTACAGCGTTACATGATCTATGAACGCTCCCCTATGGATAAGTCGTCAACCAAACTCTAAACACAGGTGAACTTAAATCGGCAGAGACATTATAGTTTTCATTTATACCTACCGCCTTTTTCCGGTAAGAATCTAGGAATTTGTACGCGTTTGCCCTCTCCCTAAGCCACGCACAGTGGGTTGAGCCAATCAGAGAGGTCAGGCATGACATTTTTTACTAAAACTGCAAATCTTGCAGATGTTTATTTCGTCACATTTTAAATTTCGAGGGGTGCTACCAGAAGAAAATTTCACGAGGAAACCAATGAGACCCTTTTTAGAACCTCAAAGTTTTCGCAGTTACAAGCGTTCTAAAGTTTACAAATTTTGTCCGACCTCTCCCATAGACTCGATCCACCGTGCGACGCGTCGAGCTTTTTAAAGCGATCCCGACTGCTCGTGACGGGCGGCGGTTGCGGCTCGCCACGAGCGACCGCGAGAAGCTGGGCCCTTTGATGGCGGAATTCGCGGCGAGGTCCGCGATCATCCACAAACACGTAAACAAGCGCAACAAACTGGGCGATTAAAATAATTTGTGGAGTTATGCTCAGGCGTGAAGCGTCAGAAGGCACCGCCAGCCACCGACTCAGAGAGGTCCACGAAGCTCCGCCGCTCCGAACCGCTAAGAGAGGAAATGAGAGACGAAACGGACATAAAGAACCCGAGGAGGTGGACAGAGAGGGAAAGAAAAGAGGAGCCGAAGACAGAGCCGATTTTCTGGCTTTATTGAGTCAGCACACGAAATAAAACCATTTTTTTAGAGGAGTGCATCGTCCTGGTCAGTCTGCGCGCTTAGATGTCCCGAGATTGAGTGGACGCGGGTACGGGTGGGTAAGGTAATACGGGTGTCAACAGGGTATAAACATAAACACTGTCGGGCCTAAGTCGGCATCTTGGCCGGGGAGCGTCGCGAGGAAGAGAGAGAGGCGGAGAGAGAGAGGGCGATAAAAAAATTGAAGGCGGGTGTAATATTAAAACATAAGCTTGTCTCGGGATGGTCAGGTCGGTCGGGATGTCAGCACCGCGCCGCTGCTCTCCGCGTGACGCAGCTCGGACGGCGTAATCCGATATTTTGCCTGATAAACCCGAGAGATAGTTCACTTGAACGCAATTAACACTTGTAGCTGTGCCGTACGTCGCTCCGCATTGCGGGCTCGCGTTGCTGGTGTGACTCCGCGAGCGAGCCTTTACCTGCTACCTGTGCACGGCAACGAGTCGACTCCATGTCTTTTCACCGTCGCGTCGCTAACCGCCGCGCCGCTACCTTATTCTCCATGCCCGTGTCTTATCGCCGCCAGAGATGGCGGCAAAGGGGCGTATCTGGAAAATCTCGAGTTTTTTCAGAGCCACCCGGTGAAAATGTCATCAAGTGCAAGATGCACCTCGCCCCTAGGTGGCACCCAGTGGCGTGACGTGCTTTGCGATATATCGATTGATCTGTCATTTGAACCTATGGAAAAGGATCGATTAACAGGGTGTTCGATGCGAACACCTTAATAATCGATTCTTTACCACGGATTCCAATGGGGAAATATCGATAATCGATCGTTCACGCCACGCCACTGGTGGCACCGTTGTTTGCGTGCTTTATTAATTTGATCCGATTAGCTGCACCTCTTCCCTGCGAAAACTCTCGCTATCCCCGTGATATCGCCGAAGAAAATCGATTGCTACCTGAAAAGCCGCTGTGTGCTTTCTTGCGATCGGTATCATGTTAGGACCCAGGAGCAATATTCAAACTTTATCGTCGATACCTAAACACTTGATCGGGTTCCAAGTCGTGAATGTGGGAGTGGTTTCGTGTAGATAGATCGGAAAAATTATGCATGTCTGTTCCCTTAATTTTTACGAAATTATGTACGCTATTGCAGCTTTGTGGGTGGTGGCGGCCTCAACCACCTTTTCATTCTAACCACGCAACAGACTGAACGTTTCATTTTACGTCAACATCATATATTACTAACTTCTTATCCGTTTAGTAGCAACACAACGTTTACGCTCATCTTTTTCATGACGCTGAAAAGCACGATGTAAAATTCTGCATCCTCACAATCATGAAGAGGGTGACAAGGAGTACTGCATACTGAACATTGCCTCCTCTTTTACATCCACGAAAAAAGACGGAATTACGTTCTTTTGCAATGAATCACGAGCATATTCACAAAACGTACACATCTCAAGTATGCTGCTTGAAGCGTGGTGAAGTATATTTCTGACGTACTGATAATGTAGAGGCAAAAGACAAAGATAAAAAGGGAAAATGGAGTGATCTGATTGGTTAAAACGAGTTATGCTTAAAGACTATATATTGGGGGAAAATAGTGGAATAACTTTGGGGTCTCTCGTGGGTTGCCGTTAGTTAGTCTATACTTGCCTCCTTTGTCCGTCGTAATCAACTACTTCTACCGGTGGGATCGCTCCGTTTTCCCTTTTTCTTCCTCATCTAAAGCTGTGTCTATCGATTTCAATTATTAGTTAGTTAGTCTATCACCTACCTGCTTCGTCCATTGCAATCGTCCGCTTCCGCACCTGCGGACTGATTATTGAAATTGATAGACAAAGCTATAGATAAAGGAGACATAGAGAGTAAGAAGCGATCCAATGGGTGGAAACGGGTGGCTCTTATAGACTAAGGCCGGAATTTTAAGACGTTACTCGAAACTTCCTCGACTCGAGATTTCCTCAACTCGCACCCACGTCCTTTGTCCATTGCAACCACCCGCTTCCACCAATAGGATCCCTCCAAATCCCTTTTGTCTTCTTTGTCGATAGCTTTGTCTATCAATTTCGATAATCGACCCGCAGTAGTATTCCTCCGTATCTCTTTTGTCTTATTTGTCTATGGCTTTGTCTACCAATTTCAAAAATCAGTCCGCAGCGGGCCGATTATTGAAACTGATGGACAAAGTGATAGACAAAGAAGACTTAGGAATTAGGATCCTTAGGAATAGGATCCTATTGGTTGACATGGTTGGTTCTTATAGACTAAGGAAGAAAATGATGGACTAACTGTCGGATCTTCAGTGGGTTGCCGTTAGTTAGTCTATTACCTACCTCCTTTGTCCATTGCCACCACCTGCTACCACCAATAGGATCCCTCCAAATCCCTTTCGTCGTTTTTGTCTATAGCTTTGTCTATAAGTTTCAAAAATCAGTCGGCAAGGCCGAATTTCCTCATTAAAGGTTCGTGGTCTGGCAATGGCGCTGCCGGTGGCGGTTGATTGGGCCGCGGCTGGTTGGGGCCGCGGCGAGTCATTCGTCATTGAATTGTGAATTTAATTATTTAAGAATGAAGCGCGTCCCTCATTCATTAGAAGGCGCCCGGGACGCCGATAAGGATCTGGAGTTGTCACGCCGCGCATGACTTTTCGCTGATTGATTTCCCGTTGCTGTCGCGACCCGCGGCCGCGGACGCATCTTGGCTCGCTTTTCGCGCGCGCGACTCCGTCCGCTCCGTCGCCGTCTCCTCGCGCTTGTATCCGTTCACTCCTTGGCGAGGTTGCCCAAATCGTCAAATGCTCAGTTTTTAGAGTCTCTTATACGGAGTGTTCCAAAGTTAATAGACAAAATTTAGCAGGTTATTTGTACACTGGAAAAAAGAAAAGAAAAGAAAACAAGCTGCTGGTTCCAACACTACTGTGTTGGAGAGCTCGCCTTTGGGAAACTATTAACAACTATTAATGATTTTTTCTGAAATTGTATATGTATTAAATGAATCTTTACCCAATTATCAGAGGTTACATGCCGATGCAAAATGTTATGACGTAATTTCATATGACAAATTTTTCACATTACAATAAATAAAGAGAAATAAAGAGAGAGAAATGGAATTATCTTTTATGAATGTGATTTTGCGGCAAATTTTGCAATGGCTATTTTTGCCATCGCATTTTTGTTTCTGGCTTTCATCGTTGATAAGCTTTTTCTTAACTTGTCAACAATGTAATGAAATCATATGATTTAATTTTAATTTTTTTTTTAAATCAAGTCGCCAACTTGAATTAAGGTTATACTTTGTTAAGCTGGCAGTCTGGAATTCTGAATTTTTATCGGCACAGAGTTCAAAGAAACTATAATTTAGCACGGTTTGGAGGAACGTTTCTGCCATAATTCTTACACAATACTTATGGTATACACTAAGAGCTGAAAAGGAATTCACTTGAATTTTAGCGTGGAGCTCGAGAGACCACTTCAAGCCTTTGTATGCGAGTGGCTCAATGGAGCACATCACGCCTTTGTAGGTATGGGGTGGCTCAATGGAGCACCTCGCGCACTATAAATAGCACGGAGCTCGAAAGAGCACTTCATGCATCTGTATTTTAAGGTTAAAACGAACTCTAAAGAAACTCAATGCGAGGCTCAAACGAATTCTCAAGCATTCTAAATGCGAGGCTCAAACGAATTCCCACGCATTCTTGATGCGAGGGGCTCAAACGAATCCTAAAGCATTCTTAATATGAGGTTTAAACAAACTCTGAAAGGATCCCAATGCGAGTCTCAACCGAGCTCTCAAGCATGCAATTATTTTGAGGTTAATTAACCTTCTATGGTACCAATAACGGCAATCTTAAGGATTATCCATTGATTATGCGCAAATCTCAATCTTAGTCTTAGTAACTTAAAATTAATTGAACAAATTATTAAATCACGTCGAGGTCACCATGTTTTTTATTTTAAGAAATAACAATTGCAAGTACAACTGCACACAAAAACTGCATTGAAAAGATAAGAGGATGATAACATACAATTAGGTTATTTGATATAAAACCATAGCAACATGCTATGATATGCTCGGCCACTGGAAAGTGCTGCTCTCTAGTGTAGCAAACGAGGAACAATTAATCCTCAGTTGAATGAGGGAACGGAAATGTTCGACGGAGGAAAACTGTAACCCGCGAAAATTCAACTTTTAGACCTTGAAATCAATGGGATTTTGGCCGTTCCTCCGACGGCAACGAGAACCATCCATTCGTCGCCACGGACACTACCAATGCTAAAAGAAATCGATCGCAAAGAGCTCTCCCGAGTGGGCGAGCTCAAAAAAACATTGGATCTAGAGTCCAGACTCTTGGAAACATTGACAAGAAAAAGGGCTCTTGATTCAATCAGATTTAAGCTTATATCAAAAAGAAATCCGCTCATATTAAGAGGCTTGGTTCTTGATTTAAGCTTAAATCTGATTGAATCAAGAGTATTTTTTCATGTCGATGTTTTTAAGAGTCTGGACTCTAGATCCAATGTGTTTTTTTTTCCAGTGAACGTTTTTTTCGAAAACGCTTCCCATCATGCAGAGTCACGGCCCCTGCAGCCTCTCTGCCGTGCTGAGGAAGAACGCCGTATGAACCTTCGTGAGATGCAAAATTTCCTCTGGTAAAATAGGAATTTTTCGGAAAACTTGTGAAAATTTCCCTCCCGATGTTTCAGAAAATTTTCTTTGCTATATGATCTGAATCATCAGAAAATTTCAGATAAAAATGTTCATTATTTGTCTCAAAAATTAACATTTTAAGAGGATTTTGGCAACTCTCGGATGCTCATATGGCGTTTTTCCTTAGCACGGCAGTTCCGACAAAAAACGTTTACTTCCTCCGCCCCCTCGTCGCTTCCCGGATGAGGGAACGTAACCCCATTCCAAGGTTGCAAATTTTGACTTAAGCCATTCAATTTCTTACAAGAACGTACCTTTGAAATGTTAGTCCAAAAATTCTTTATTTTCGCATGAAATCAGAAGGAGAAACAGTGAAATTTCAGCTAGAGACGTCCGAAAAACTACTGGTAAAAATGCAGTTTGTAAGGAAAAATTTGGCATATGTTGAAATGCGGTTACGTTTTTTCGTGGCGGTAACGACGAATTTTTCTCTGCTCCAAGCAAATGAAGTTAATTCTATTTATTTCTCATAATGAATCTTGATTGAGGAGGGGAGGAGGGTGTTAGAGGTTTTCTTAAAATATTTTTTTGAAATTCATTGGGGTTCTCCTTAGAATTTTAGTGATCCAAATTATTTTGAGGACAATAGTAAGTCGCACTCAAAGGCAATTAAAAAGTAAAACTTTTTCGCCCTAGAAATTTTCTTCTATAGACCTCCCGATTATGGAACAATGGAAAATTTGCACTAAGATTTTTATTGTATCATATGAATGTGCCTAAATAGCTGATTTCGCATCATTTTTAATAATTTTTTGCTGATGTGGGAATTAGAATAAACAATATTTAAAAGTGAGAAAACGCACAGTCTATAGCGTCTAGTTATCTGGCGGCATTTCCCATTTATACGCATATATTTTAGTAGATTAAATGATTTTGTCATATCTCCTCCAATAATTGCAGGGCCGGATTAAGGGGGTGGCCACATTGGCCGCGACCCATGGCGGCAAAATGTAGGGGGCGGCAAATTTTGCAATCTTTTTGAATGTAGGTATCAGAAGTAGAAAAGTAGGTGGATCCTGGAATCCACTGTCGGCATCGTAACAGCAATGATTATTTTCTCTCCGTGTTGACCCTGAGGCACCCTGTATACTTGATATGGAAAAATCATGAAATTTCTCACCATTCGGTGACCCTGCTCACCCGCCTTAGACCGGCCACACGCACGGCCTAAACAGGTCACGCTGACTCATCCCGTTAGAACAGCATGCAGGCCTAAACTAACCATATGGATACGCCGGGCCTTTTCCCGGACAGTCGTGAATTTATGATTGGTTTGTATAGGCAGATTAGATGCTGAAAGTTGGAAACAGGGTAGAAAAGCTATATTAATATACTTACAAAACAAATAGAAAGAAAAATGGAGGGTTTTTAGCGAGAGTAATTCCAGAAGAGCTTTGAAATTGTTTAGATGCAAATTATTCACAAATATGCCTAATATACTGACAAATTTTTATCTATGGATCATGCAGAGTGTTCCCATGAAAATTTTACAACTATTTCGTGCGACACATGCACACACGCACCCTAACATTTACGAAATAAGTAAACAATAATTAAAAAACGACAATAATATCGGAGCAGCACTAAAAAGTTCATTAGTTGTTTCTATTCAAACCGCTCCAATAACTGCTATCTTTGAAATTTTCACAAAATATTCTGTGAATGAAAACAAATCTGTAAAAATTCCAAGATTCGTTGATCAGTTTTGGACTAAAATAGGGCAAGGAATCTGCGATGTCACTACTCGAGATACATGTTTTACGACTTTACCATCAAAGCAGATCCTGAAGAATCAGGGAGAGGGTACATAGAAAAGGAGGAGACAAATCAATATTTTGAGTATGACACCACATGGCACAGTTTGAAAAAAATGATAAGTACTAAATTGTATGATTAGGTCGGCGATGCTCATCGCACATTTTTAGTAGTTCTTGT